>CM043022.1:79375643-79612233 GCA_023690525.1 Holotrichia oblita | reverse complement strand
TACTGTACCAATATCATGGATCCGAAATAATTTATATTTTAAAACTTTTTCGGGTTGCTTATGAGTTAAGTTTAAGTTTGTAAGCATCTTGGTTGATCGCATTGTGAAGTTAAAGCTGTTTTTTCGTTCTGAAGAATTTTGAAATACAATAACTTCTCTTCAGGATAAATCATATCTCCAGTACACACAAGGTATTCTAAAAATATACTGATAAACTGGTAGGTTAAGGGGTTTTATGAAATGTATCTGAAATATCTTCTATATGATTATATCTTTCCCAGAAGAGTTTTATTTTCAAGCACAAGGGTTTGATATATGAAAAATTAATTAAAATTTCTTTCCAGTCAACCTGCTTTGAGGGCTGTAGTTCAGATATTGGCCTGCAATGAAATTGAAGCTGACCGAAATTTTTTTAAAAATTATATAAGTAAACCAAATCCAATAAAAAGAATCAATTTTCTGATTTAATGTGGTAGCATCCAGTTCTTGCTCATCATACCAGCTTATATACAACGAAAGTATTCTGCATAGTCACCTTAGTGTACATATTGCACGAAGTATTTCTGATTTCCAACATGGTTTCACACGCAAGCGGTGGCCAGGTTGACGTAATTTTTACAGATTTTGCTAAAGCCTTTGACCGTCTTGATCATGCGATACTATTGTCGAGGCTATCGAATTTGTATATATGCAATTCGCTTCTTCTTTTACTACGTCTTTTACTTAACTGCAGGATCGTCGGTTTATCGTATCCTACAAAGGCGTCAGGCATACCTCAAGGTTCCAATTTGGGCCCATTCTTGCCGAGGAGGAAGCAGATCCATCAAATGGTTATCGAGCTAGGTAATATTTATATGATCACAAAGTTGTCCAGAAAATTTATGAAAATGCAACGGTCACAGCGCTCAAACAAGTTAATGTGCCTTCCTGAGAGTTTGTCCTCTCGTTTAGATTAACAAGATGAACCAACTTGCCCAGAGCGAAGCAGATTCATCAAACGGTTCTCGAGAAAATTTATCTCTGTAACGTGTTAATGCGCCTTGCTGGGAGTGTGGCCTCTCGTTTAGATTAACAAGGTGAACCTACTTGCCGAGGAGGAAGCAGATCCATCAAACGGTTATCGAGCTAGGTAATATATATATATGATGAAAAAGTTGTCCAGAAAATTTATGAAAGTTTGAACGGTCACAGCGCTCAAAAGCGTTAATGTGCCTTCGTGGGGGTTCGTCCTCTCGTTTAGATTAACAAGAGGAACCAACTTGCCCAGAGCCCCCCATCAAACGATTCTCGAGAAAATATCGATGAAATTTTAGCCCTATAAGGCGTTAATGTGCCCTGCTGGGAGTTTGGCCTCTGGTTTAGATCAACAAGGTGAATCTACTTGCCGACGAGGAAGCAGATCCATCAAACGGTTATCGAGCTAGGTAATATTAGGTAATGTATATGATGAAAAAATTGTCCTGAAAATTTATCAATTTGGCGCGGTCACAGCGCTCAAACGCGTTAATGTGCCTTCCTGGTAGTTTTTCCTCTCGTTTAGACTAACAAGATGAACCAACTTGTCCAGATCGAAGCAGATTCATCAAACGGTTCTCGAGATAATTTATCTCTATAATGCGTTAATGTGCCTTGCTGGGAGTGTGGCCTCTCGTTCAGATTAACAAGGTGAACCTATTTGCCGAGAAGGAAGCAGATCTATCAAACGGTTATCGGGCTAGGTAATATTTATATGATGAAAATGTTGTCCAAAAAATTTATCAATTTGGAAACGGTCACAGCGCTCAAACGCGTTAATGTGCCTTCCTGGTAGTTTGTCCTCTCGTTTAGATTAACAAGATGAACCAACTTGCCCAGAGCGAAGCAGATTCATCAAACGGCTCTCGAGAAAATTTATCTCTATAACGCGTTAATGTGCCTTCCTGGTAGTTTGTCCTCTCGTTTAGATTAACAAGATGAACCAACTTGCCGAGGAAGAAGCAGATCCATCAAACGGTTATCGAGCTAGGTAATATTTATATGATGAAAAAGTTGCCCAGAAAATTTATGAAAGTTTGAACGGTCACAGCGCTCAAACGCGTTAATGTGCCTTCCTGAGAGTTTGCCCTCTCGTTTAGATTAACAAGATGAACCAACTTGCCCAGAGAGAAGCAGATTCATCAAACGATTCTCGAGAAAATATCGATGAAATTTTAGCCCTATAAGGCGTTAATGTGCCCTGCTGGGAGTTTGGCCTCTGGTTTAGATCAACAAGGTGAATCTACTTGCCGACGAGGAAGCAGATCCATCAAACGGTTATCGAGCTAGGTAATATTAGGTAATGTATATGATGCAAAAATTGTCCAGAAAATTTATCAATTTGGAGCGGTCACAGCGCTCAAACGCGTTAATGTGCCTTCCTGGTAGTTTGTCCTCTCGTTTAGATTAACAAGATGAACCATCTGGCCGAGAGCGAAGTGGATTCATCAAACGGTTCTCGAGAAAATATCGATGAAATTTTAGCCCTATAAGGCGTTAATGTGCCCTGCTGGGAGTTTGGTCTCTCGTTTAGATTAACAAGGCCAACCTACTTGCCGAGGAGGAAGCAGATCCATCAAACGGCTATCGAGCTAGGTAATATTTATATGATGAAAAAGTTGTCTAGAAAATTTATGAAAGTTTGAACGGTCACAGCGCTCAAAAGCGTTAATGTGCCTTCCTGGGGGTTTGGTCTCTCGTTTAGATAAACAAGATGAACCAACTTGCCCAGAGAGAAGCAGATTCATCAAACGATTCTCGAGAAAATATCGATGAAATTTTAGCCCTATAAGGCGTTAATGTGCCCTGCTGGGAGTTTGGCCTCTGGTTTAGATCAACAAGGTGAATCTACTTGCCGACGAGGAAGCAGATCCATCAAACGGTTATCGAGCTAGGTAATATTAGGTATTTAAGGTAAGGTATTTAATTCCGTTCAAATCTGTAGTTGTTTGAGGTGGTACTTGATCAATGCGAATTAGTGAGTTTATTGCGGTTTTCTATCATATCAAAACATGCTCTTGGGAAAATCCTTACAAAGAGATGTAAATGAATTGGGTGAGGATTTAACTCCAGTTAAAGTTTGGAGAAAGAATAGGAAGATTTTGGAAAGACATACTGTGCACAATAAATAAAGATAAGCGGCTGATTTTTCATGGTGGAAATATAAATTTACAGCAAGTGGAGAATGGTTACGTTAGTGGAGAAAAAGGCAAAGGATTTGTAAGACACAAATTTCAGGCGACAAAAAGTGCCAGCAGACGATTTAGTTTCGAGTGAGTTTATTTTAAATGTTAAAGACATTGCTAAACATTGGTATAATTGAAGATCAGCATAGATTGATAGTTTTCTTTTTAAAATATGGTTTCCTAAACAGCTTGTGTCCCAAATTGAACAACACTTAACAGCGGAGAGTCACCCTCTTCATGCTCTATTATTATCAGAAAATACACTAACCCAACCATTTGAAAAGGAATTTAAGAAGGGGGAAATAATAGTTCTATTTTTGTCGTCTATTTTTACGTCCCTTATTCAACTAATGGATCAGAGAGTTGTAGAATGACTTAAAATTCTGGCGTAAGTTTTGACCAGCAATGGAGCTGGAATGAAAACTCGTAAAATGAGAAATAAAGTCTTGAAGACGATATCTCAGCAATTGGAAGCGATTTGCAGACTTTATAAGTCGATATCCAAACCACTGATATTGAAGAAAACTCTGTTACTATGCCTATGGGGGTATATAAATAAATTCAAATTTTACTGCTCTTTTTTACGTTTTGACCAAGCTTCTAGGGGCTCTACTTGATGTGCAAGAGACGAACTCATCTAGACCTGAGTGAGGTCTTAAGTAAAAAAGGGTTTCTTTAATAGAAAGTGGGATATTTAAAATTGTTCCACATAAAACGAACTTGAATAGAAGAGCATTTAGAAACTATCTTGGGATAGACAGTCAAAATCATCAGTTGCAACGAAATAAGGAAATAGATAAGTCTACAATTAATAATAAATACTGGAATATTTATAGTGTGAGTGGCGTTGGTGTTTTGTTACAGAAAATCCTTATGACATTAAGTTGTTCGTTAGTTAAAACTCAGCTCAGAGACGCATTGTCGATGAAGCACATGTATTAAGGGAAGAGAGAAACGGGGAAAGAATAAAAGGTCTCCAAACGTCTCATTCCAAGGTATTAATCCTTGATAGCTTCCATCGTTGCTGTTTCTCAGGCTGAATGTGAAGAAGGGAAACAGTACAGATTAGCGATCAGATAAAAGAAGTCGAAAATTCAATTAACTATATACAAGGCCATCATCGGTCTGTCAAGGGTTGTTAGATTTCTTAACCCTTTGAAACGACTTGCTTTCTATCTGTAGTTGGATTGGATTGGCAATTATTTCAACTATTCAGATCCTCCATTAGTTGTTGTTGTAAGGTGTAGTACCTACCAATTATGACGTGAATCCAGACGCTTGATGTGAGATTTTACCAGCACTCGATCGACACAAAGACCCATATGAGATGATCGGTCCCAAAAACAGAAACTAAAAGCGAATGAAAAGCTTTTACTTTTGCGTTATAAGAATGGGTACCCCACAGATCTAGCAACATTAAACCTAATGACAGTTTTACCTTTGTGCTGACGAAATATCAGCCAGACTCCTACGTATTAAACGAAAGGGTTCCAAACTACGACGTTTCGTTGTCGACCCGCTACTCTCTTGGATTTATGATGATAAGTTTTTACTTGGAAGACTAATTCAGAACCTCATTAAGTTCAGACTGTAATCTATAGTCTAATACGTTTTATCCTAGAAGCTGTGTATAAAGCTCTATAATTGGAGGATATTGCTACTTCCACCTCTGGAGATTTGGAAACAAATCAGCTATGAAGATAAAAAATAAGTTGAAGATCAAGGTATTGTGGAGGAAATCTCCCCCTCTTGCTGAACCGAGAACAATTCTCTTGTTCTCGGTTTTAGACAAGTTTCACAACTTCCACATTTAGAATCCTGTCGTTTTGCAGAAAAATTTAGTTTCATTTATGGTTAATAAAGTTTATGTAATACTTGCTCTGTTGTTGTAGATGTCCAGTCTTCTTTTGTTTTGTACTCAAGGAGGAGGTTTCCGCAGTATTTAAATATATCATTGTCGTTGTAATAGTAAGTTAGAGAACCAACCATCTACCAAAGTGATAAAGATGACGCTCTAAGTTGTTCTAGACTTTTTTCAATATCTCTGCGTATATTTTACGTAAACATCTATTCATTTCAAAATACTTTCTATATAACATGTCACATTTACTTTATATTTACAATTAAAAACAACTACTAACTTGTCAGTCTACATTCCATCAGCCTACATTTCCCGATTCGCTCTCGATTCATTCCAGCCGTTTCGTACTCCATTACGTCTTGGAAAGTTTCAAAGCGATGAAACCAAACTCGCGCGCTATTGTATTGTCTGACCAACTCGGCTTTAACTGTGTGCGCCGGGGGAAACTCGGGTTCGTGCCGAGAAATACACGATAATGGGAATAAAGTAGTTAGCAGTGTGTCAAGTGGGAGAGTAACTGCTTGCCCGATGCATAAATCCGTCGCGACCGGCGTATCATCGCCGTTTCCCTTTGCAATCCTACGGCCGACCTATATATCCGAATGCTAATGTTGGAAAAGCTTCCTAGTTAAGTGATGCTATCGTCTGCTACGCTGCTAGAAAGATGACGTACCTACTATGCATTACCGATTTAAAGTGACGTTTTAAATGCGATCAGGCGTAATTAGTAGGTCAAATCTTTTGTAGTGTTTGTTGGACGTCCTCTTTGAAGGAACAATTTATGTTCTTTAAGATGGATTCCTTCCTCAAAGATGTACTATTTTTATGTGTCTCGTTTAAAAATATATAGCTTCACTTAGTACAAAATAA
Source organism: Holotrichia oblita (assembly GCA_023690525.1). Lineage (NCBI taxonomy): Eukaryota > Metazoa > Arthropoda > Insecta > Coleoptera > Scarabaeidae > Holotrichia > Holotrichia oblita. Next base: position 79,606,302 of record CM043022.1, on the reverse strand, counting down.
AAAGCATAATTGTATTTACAGTTGTAAACATGTTTTTTTTTAATATCCTCTACATATTATAATGGAGTTATCGGCACTCATTCTCTGTGCATGATATATCAGCAACTTTTCTCTCCATTTTTTGATATTCCTTCATTACCATGATTCGTCCTCAGGCTATGAAGTATAAATAAATATAAATACCTACTCATGAAGTTTTTTTGCCTTTCTATAACATTTACCTTTCTACTTTCTTTTTTTTTGAGATCCACGTATGATTTACTGTTCGCGTATACATGAGCAAGTACACCTTTACTTTTGTTGTTTATTAACTTTTGCAGGATATAGCCTCAAGTCATGTGTGCCTGTATGGAAATTATTGTATGTTTACGAAGAAAAACAAAAAACGGCACGTCAGGAGCAGATGTACATGTTCAGAATATCGGATTTTAAACTAGAGCAAAAAAGGAATTCAACTATTGGCTAGCGTAGACTTTTCGCAGCATTTCAATCGTAATTTGCTTAGTTTTACTACTCAGTGTTTTTTATAAATTCGCATATTGATATATCAAAATTAATGATTGAATGTGTGTAGTAATTTAATTGAGATTTACAACTATTAAGCTCCACTTGCGCTAGTTCTCCTTGCTTTTCGTTGGTGTAGAAATACAACTCTGGAAGAAGCTCTTGCAATGATAGAAGAAGTCGATCAAGAACTTAGCTTGTTGCAGAGTTGGAATAAGAGGGAAAAAACTGCGGTGGGATTTGATTTGGGAATTTCTTACGAATTACAAAGATATCAATAGTACGTGTAATGCTTTTTATAGGCGCTTGTGTACAGTAACGGACAGCTGCATCCCAAAAAAGAGGAATGGTAAAAATCTATACCCGTCTTGGTTTACTCCGAATACTATCAGAAATATTCAAGAAAGTCAAGAATCATTACTTAAAGCTCAACAAATGAATAAGATGCAATTATTACAAACTGAAAATTAAGGAATTACGATGTAACCTCGAAACTTGCCGGAAGTTCCAGCAAAAATTCGGGGAATTCCGTCGCTCGTAATCCGGAGGCTGGGTCGTGAGTTCTTATTTTTCTAATCAAAAGAGGGCGCCAGCTGTGGCTAACAGCAAAGGAAGCCAAGGAAATAGCACGCAACAACTCAAACACAATCGTTTTCAAAATAATATTTAATAAAGTAAATTTAAAGATATGTAACAATGTAATAACGTATAATATGTATATGTAAATAATAAAACTAATATAATAGGCAAATATCATTAGCTATTCTGAGTTTTAGGACAAATGCGTAACTTCTAGACGTCTACCAGAATTAAATTGAAAGAATTATCACAAATCACTGCTATTAAGTAGTGCTCATTAAAATATTAAATGGTTGATAAATTAATAATTAATTATTTAAAAAGTTGTAACAAGAACTGGCTCTATACCACTTGAATGCTAACCTATATGATGAACATAGTAACATATGGTGACAGAATAATAGCTGTTATCTCTCCAGAACGTACTGTCAAATATGATCGACAAAAAAATCAATAGTATTTAGTAATTCAGACGCCAAGTTGTAATAAACGATGCTTATAATAATAAACACTACTCTGTCGGTACGTAGACATAAATCTAACACGCAGGTAAGTTATAAACATAAAGTCATCAACAATAAGCACTTAGCCTAAATCAAATTTATAGTAGGTAACAATGAAATTAATAACAGCAAAAATTATAGCAATTGACAATCGAAGTTACTACAAAATACATTGAATGAATGAAAATGATTGCAGTAAAATAATGAATTTCACTTTCAAGGTAAGCGTGAAATAATTACATTAAGTTTAAATAAATCAATCGCTTTCAAGGTAAGCATGAAATAATCAACGTGAAGTTACTTAAATCTTATATAGCGCACGATTACAGTATCGTTAAATAAATATGCGACACCATTCAACACGAAGATAGACAAAATCTTCAAATAAATAACGTGACACTAAAAACATGGGGGCTAAACTTCCGAATGTCGACCACTGAATTGGCAATTTAACGGAAAGTACAGGTTTTACTGAGTCCAAAATGGCCCCCCTTTTTTTGCGGAGATCAGTCTAAGATACCTAAAAATCGTTCTAAAAAGTGTTATTTTTAGGTTATGTTTCGCTAGTGTTTTGACATTTCGGCGAGGATTTTAAGTTGATATCCAGTCAGAATTACGAAATATCGAGCGGCAATTTTAAAAAACTTCGTTGAGGAATATAAAAATAATCATTTTTTATGTTGCAGTATCTTTTAATACAATTACATAATACTTAAGTATGTTTCAGTGACTAAAAAACATCTTCTTTTGTCTTGGTATTAGCTCTAATTTAATTGAACTATTCAGAAGTTATCTCTTGAATCGTCGAAATGTCGTACAGTATTGTGGATGTACTTCTACACCTTTTTTTCCTTCGGGAGTACTACAATAGGGCCTTTATCGTTTAATTTATTTGTGAATGATATTACAAATGACGTAAATAGTTCATCAATTATGTATGCGGACGATTTTAAGTTATATCGTGTGATTAGTTCCTATGATGACTGTTTCATTCTTCAGGACGATCTTAATAAAATTGCTAACTGGACGCTAATTAACCAGTTGAAGTTACTAGTTATATTAACAAGGAAACACAGGCAAATGGTGACCGATTTAAATGAAATTTGGTGGGTTTGTAGACTGATGCAGTGTAAGAACAACGGTAACCTCCATAGATACAAAATCGCCCGTTTTCGGGGGAGGAGGAAGGGGGGCCCTAAAGCCAACGCTACTCTTCGCTATTTGCTTTAATATCTCCAAAACTATAAGACATATCAAAAAAAATTAAGACAAATATACAACTGTTTCATGAGTACTAAAACATAGCGACAACAGTTTGCCTATCATAGTTCTTGTTTTCCAGAAACAACCCCTACCCCTTACATTTTTTTAAAATTATTGTCGCTATCTTTTAGTAATTAATCAATGTGAAAAAGTGCTTAAAATGCTGGGTTTTATAATCAGAAACACTTCAAAAGTGTTGAGGCCATTAAATCGTTGTATTTTGCTTATGTTAGGAGTCACCTTGAGTATTGTTCTATCGTATGGTTACCAACTTATAATATATGTACATATTGACAGTCTTGAATACATTCAACGCAAATTTTTCATTTTCTTTAAGAAGCATGATACTTATCCAGTTCAGGGTTACGATCACACTTTGCTGCTGTCTGAATTTGATTATTATTTAATTTTTATATAAATAAATCGATTATTGAATGTAGTGATCTATTGGCACGCTTATCGTTTTGTGTACCCAGATTAAACGCTAGAGATCCAACGTTATTTTCCTATAAGATACTCAGGACCAACAATTTTCTACGTACACCAATATTAGATATGTGTAGATTGTTCAATGATGTTTGCATTCCTTATGATGATATTTTTAATATGTCTATTACTAGGTTTCGCGAATTTGTTAGGAATATTTGTAATTAATTTTCATGTAAAGATAAATCTACTTATTTCTTTAGATTTCGGTATTCCTTGCCTCTTTTTTTGTTGTTTTTTTTCTTTGAATATTTCAACTTCATTTCAAGGGACTGGAGCCGTTTTGCGGTATAGGGATGAGCACTTAAAAGAAAGAGCTCAAAGTTAGAGAGAAGAGGCTCAGAGTATCCCTCCTGGACATCCTGGTTTGAAACATTCCAAGATATTCCTTGATTCCATTTCTCTGGTTATATTAATTCATAGAATTCAATTTAAATCCTATAGCATTGGGAAATTAGGTAAAACTGTTCAGGTAAAAAAATATTGAACCAATATTTTTTTACCATTAAACGATTAGAGCTGAAAAATACTGTGTCAGATTAAATAAATTTATACTGCAATTACACTTTCTTGCGTCCAATCTCGACCTATGGAGCATTAATTTGGGCGATAATAGCCAGAACACATCTCAGAAGAATTAAAACAGAATAAAATTGCATTTTGAGGACCATCTCAGGGGCCGATCTACGCAGAAACCTACAAGTACCGTCTCCTCAAGAGCACACCTATCAACTGGACTGGAAGACCTCGGACAGAATTGGAAATTCCAACAACCCCATTGTCGTGGAGACCGTCGGTTTGGATCCGGATAGGCCTCCACCGCGAGTTGGTATCAGACGGGTTCAACTGGTGATCCAACAGTAAAATTGGTTTTAACGATTTCGATGCCATCTTGAAGGACAAATTTCTTTGCTAGCACCACACCACACCGCAGCCAGTAAGGACTGCATCTTTGAATATAAAAGGGTTCAGGAGTTCGACTCAGCTCTAGAAAGTAAACGGAAGCACCGTAAAGAGACGAATTTATCTTTTATTAGAGAGATTAAGAAATAAGCAGATGTCTTTGGGGTTGTAACTTGTAAGCCTAAATTCAAAACATTTAAATGCTCAAACGTATCAGTTAAGTAGGCAGTTACGCAAAGGTTCTGATCTCATCTTTAAACTCAAAAAACCTCGTCAAGATCCTATCTCGAGAGAGTCATCGGTGTGAATAAGAAGCTGCTCATACTCAATGTCCATCTCTTTGCATAACAAAGAAAACAACCAAGATTACAAAGGTCGAGTTTTAATGTAATTAAAAATTTGAACTATTTTATTAAGAGCTCGAAGACCTGTTTTGTACCCAGCCATGGATTTTGCTCCATCTGTAGACAAACCCATACACTTCCTTCAGGAAATGTCATGTTTACTAAAAAGGTACAACATAATTTTTTAATTTTAAAAGATTATTTGATTTGATACATATACTGTTACTGTACTTTAAAATTCCTATTCACGGCTATAGTTCTGACACTATATCTAACTTTAGAAACATTATTAAACCTCATGTCATTTCGTTATAATTTTACGGGAGCATGTCATCATTCTGTGGCGACCTCATAAAGTCTTCGAAGCTCGAAGCTCGGAAAGAAGCAGCATCTGGTAATCAAAATTCAGTTCCTACCCGTATTACACGTCCGGACAGTGCATAACCTACCCTTAGACACCTGTCGTTTACCGGTGACATGTTAATCAAATTTATGTCGATATAGACACCGCTGCATATTCACAGGAAGATCTATATTCTCGAAGGGCGAAAAGGGTACGATCTTGATGATATTGAATATGTGCTTGAAATACATAGGTGGGAAAATTTTAAAGATAGCGCAGCGTCAATTTTATTTTATGAAATTTTTTTTAAATTAAAATTTGTATTTTAATTGTTTGAACTCACTATTGATTCTTTATCTAATAAATTCAATTCAATCGCCCCTTTTTTTACATTTACTAAAGCAACCCCACCAAAACGACGTTATTTCCATGTCGGTGGCACAAAAAAGAATTAGCTGTCTATATCGACCTAGTTTCGAAAGAAAACTCACTTAAAACGGTTACAGTGCGAGAAAAAGCATTCGTTCCTCAGTATATAGAGTGGAAGGGAAATGAGGATCAGGGGCCAACCGACATAAATCAGTGCTTCGGAGGGCGAAAATGACATTCATTAAAATTCAGATCGGCAGGATGGAGCAGGTGTTTGGTGTGGGAAAAGTGGGTAGCGCGGTGACAAGGGAAACGTTTGCAAAAGGCACCCTCTCGTTGCGAATTGATGAAGAAGACATATAAAAACGTATTTTTAGTGTTGTTATACGGGCAAATAAAAAAAAATATCGTATTTTTTCGGGGAAATTTACATGGTATTATGGTATTTATTACGTAATATTTCTTAAGATATTTTTAAATTAATGTAATTTAATTTAATAGGTGTTTTATTACAATTCTGATTCGTCGAAATGATGTTCTCTTTGTACGACCATCAAACCACTATTGAGACGAACAAAGATAGATACATCAGATCATGCAAATCATAAATTTTGTATACAGCACCTTCAGGTTTGATCAAAGGTTCTTCTGGTGAGAGTTTTGATGGCTTTGGACCAATTAAGGGCATCCCAGAAAAGTTTTGGCCTGAAAAACATAGTGTAGATCATCACAATGATTTGATGACGCAGGTTACTTTGGTAACAAAAAGTTGGACAAACTTAGTAATCGACATGTTGATGGGAGAGCAGTTTGCCATTCAAAATTAAGCCAAGTTTGTCGACGCACTCCAACCGAGCCTTTGCCAATATCACTGAGATGCTATTTCAGAAGGCAATGACTAGTTAGATAAACTGTAAGTACCTTTAATTTTGGCTTCCTAAAATCATGCAGCTTCTTGTTCCTATTTGTCCACAAGATTATAACTGTTTGCTTGAGTTTGCCTTCCATTGTTGAACTTCTTTCCTAATGGAATGACATTCAGTCGACACTCCTAGATTAGTTTAAACTCAAACCTGTATCAAATCAACGTTTTTCGAGCATCTTAATAATTGTCAGTACGGATACAGATGTTTGGCTGTTTTCATGCTTTTGTTTAGGCAGTCTCGGCAGTAGAGATCTAATCTATACCAAACAGATAATAAAATCTATAATTTTGGGCCATCCCCTATTAACTGTATAAATTGCAAACTTTGTTAAGTGTAACCTGAAGATGATGACTGATTTTTAAGTCGTTATTGCAGACGACCAGCATATCGAGCTAGTTGACTGCCATGAAATAGGGACAGTTTGAGGTCTAATAGAAGGTTTTGGGCACGAGAAATGTGCGATTTCATTGCTTAGTTCCACAAGATTATTTATTAAGTTTACCCAGATTTCTGGGGCACATCATCTACTGCTGAAAAAGATCAACAACAGGCAAAAAGAAATCGTTGAAGTCTGAGCTAACTTGTTTAGATTATTAATTGTTAGAATCAAATTTATCCGTTAAACGCTACTGGTTTGTATTCATATTAATTTATATATCATTTTATAGATAAACTTGTCTTAAATTCAAAATTATTAATTAGAGTTCTGTATTCCAATATAAATAAGAGGAAAGTTCCGCTCGAAGTTTACTTCATATTGTTTTTCTGTCTTATGCTAGCCGTAGATTAAATACATTTCATGTCCTAAGCACTTAGTTTCTTCAAATTAAGAACTATATCTTACTCTCCGTATAACTTGACGTTTAATTTATAACTGGGAAACTTCGAGGGAAAAACTTTAATCCACATAAGGACGAGAAAGTAGAAGAAAATGAAATACCAACGGTATATACGACGGATAGAAGTCGTTGCAAGCGACCCGAAGACTACTGGGGCCTTCTTTATTTGTCCTTTTATTAAGTTTGTGGATTTTCATTACACGTGTATATCCTCAGAGGTTAACGGTTCAGCCACTAAGCAACCACCTTATGCCTCTTCGGTCTACAGAACGGACTTCCAATTGCAATGGCTCCCAACTACTACCACCACTGTTCGGCCTTGGATTTGATCGTCAATAGGCATTGAATTCCAGTGACATAGTGGGAGAGGGGTCAGTAGTGTTTTATTTGCAATTCGTTGACGTAGGGTGAATTCCCAGTTGCACTTAAAGAAGTTTTATTGAAAATATTATTCAATTTGTGGGATTTAAGGGTCAACTTAACTCCCGAGGCATGTGCCTCTATTGTTTACACAATCGTGTGCTGTACGCAGAAAGATACATTACAACGAGGTAGGTCGATTAATAGTTAAAACGTTTAGAAGGGTGAACTCGAAAGCGTTCAGTGCAATGTGTACACTCGTGGATGTAATGATATAAACGAGTTCAGTTTAAATGATTTATATTGTAGCTTGATGAAATGTTTTATGCACGCAACGGATTGAAATTGATGAACTGACAGGGTGGTTCACACTTAAGTACGGTAATGCTGCAAGAGGGACAACCAACTCTAATTCCAGTAGTATCCCATGACTCAGCAGTTCCTTTAAAATGTTTAAAGACTTGTTAAAGTTAAAAAGATTTGATTTGTTTAAATGTTGATATATTTATGCTCACTTTTGTTTTGGTGGCATATTGGACCTCCTTCTCTGACAATTTGGTCAAGAACAACTGGTGTTAATGCCGCATCAACTGTAAAACTAATGCTATTTTGGGCAGAACTTAAATAGTTTATTCTTCTTGGTAGAGCAACAGTATCATTGATTAAGTTTGGACGATGTAGCAATTTTAGAAAGACATCAAAATAGGAAGGTGGCAACGTGATTCTTCAGGATTTTTCGGAAAACGTGAGATAGATCGTTTTTCATAAGCTCTATTGCTTGCGATTACCACAGTCAGTGCCCGTGATGTGTAATTTAGGTGCGTGTGAAGTGTTTCGTGGCTTTGTTAAATGGTGTACCTACCTCTATTAGTCATCAATAAGCTCATATCAGTGAGACTATTGTCAGTGGATTCAGCCTTAAATGGGTACAACTTATTTCGAATGATCTTAACACACATTAAATTGTCTATTAGAGTACTTAGTTTGTTGTTGACAAAACTTCAACAGTTTCCTCTGGACTATCTCAACGCCTGTATGTACCCTAAGAAGATATGTTTTATTAACCGGAAAGTTGAGGAATTACTTTTAATCCGGACGCCGCGTGTTGTTGCCACTAAAGTTTCCGGAAGTTTCGCGTGAACATATTCTTGAAGGTTTTGCTAGTTGTGAGTGTATATATGTAGGTACACACACACACAGTTTACACAAATTAATTTCTCGTGTGTATTTAGTAATTCTGAGAGTATGCGACGAGGCATGGGATTCTGATGGAAGTTGTGAACGATGAACGGTTGAATAAGTTGAATAATATAAGGGATAAACGAATACGGTGACGTATTACGAACACAACAGTCGTTTGTTTTGTTGTTTTGTTTGTTGAAAGATATTAAATAACTCGCCCTGAAAGGATGACGGGTTTCGGCTGACGTTAATTGTTCCGTGGAATAAATAAGCCTCTAAACCGTATAGGAGCGTATGTGTCTAGTAATTTTAAACCGTTAATAATGTCCATTATATGAGATTAACATGACTGAAATATTAAGAATTCGAGAGATAATTATTGGCGAATTATGTTAGTTTAACAATGGAAAGAAACGATTGTTCCGAGGATAAATGCTGGCAAAGCAGCTGAAGGGGGTAGTAAAACGAGAACTGAGTTATGATAATTAAAATAAATCACTTGGTACATAGATTCACTAAAATAGATTTAGTTCTGAGACGTGTTTCGACCTCTCGGTCATTATCAAAGAGTTACAGATTCAAACTAAACCTTAAAGTTACCAAAGCCTATATACATATATGGTAATGTTAATGACTTAATAACATCTTAATGATGGGGGTGTTTACGAAGTCTGTAAATTATTTTGAAAAGCGTAGGATGACCGCTAGAGGGCGCAACTGATCAACAAAAATTTTAATTCTTATTTTACGCAAAATTTATCAACTTATGGTCTATCATAAATATGAAAATCGGAATCTACTGAAAATTTTGCATACATATTTTACATCCAACAACTTTTTTTGTATTTTGTTAAATAAGGGGAGGGGGGAGGGAATCTTTGTATTGCAGCAACGCTTTTAACTTCCGTTTTATTGAACCGAATTTTGCAAACTTAGTCCCATTGACAACAGCATTACTCCTCCAATCTAACGCTTACAAATTGGAACCAATCTAATAAGTGACGTGTATGCTAGAGGGCGCTGTTTAAAGTTTTTCGGGAATTTTGTTTTTCTCGAAAATATTAAATGGAAATATACATTTCTCACAACAAATTGAAAAAGTAGGCTAGATTACCAACAAATCTGCGAAAACCGGGTGATAGAATTTTTTTAAATAAATTTAGCAAATTTGGTCTTATTAGAAAGGGTTTTCATTGAGCTATGTTTCGTGATTCAAACTGTTTAATATTATTTTGTTCATTACCGCGAGAGGGCGTTAAGGTAATTTAAATATGTCAATTTTACGATTTCTTAAAAGAACAGTGTGTGGAAGGTTATATTTATGCTCATACTATAAAATAGTTAATTCAAAGCCTAAAATGTTAGTGAAAAGCACAACGGTATAATTCAAATAAACAATGCAGAAAAAGAACAAAAAGGGAAACAGCATAATAAAGTTAATATTAGTGCAAAATTTTCACTCTACAACGAGTGAATAGAACTACAGTCTCTATTTCTGTCTTAGAAATACTTTAAACAACTTGGTTGTAGGAATAGGAAATTCCTACAACAACCAAGTTGTTGTGAGCGGAAAATATCTTAGATCCGGTTGCAAAAATAAGATATTTTCTCGCCCTCACAAATAAAAATCTGAACAAGTCAAATTTGGGGTCCTGGGCGGCCATGGAAATAGATTGTCGTGTTACATCCGCCTATCAGGGGCCAGGAAATTGCGAACATTTACGGAGAAATGCACAGCAGACTCATCATATTGAAAAGCATATTGTTGCAAATTGCTACCGACATGTCTTCTATTCTATTCTCTTTAACGCCCTCTAGCGGTAACAAAAATAAAGACAATATTAAACAATTTGAATCACTAGTAGTAGGTTTAGGAAAATCCATGATAGTCTATTTTTTTGGCCGCCAAGCTTCCCACGCACTGTTCTTTTCAGAAATCATAAAATTTACATATTTAAAGCGATCGACGGACAAGATAAAATTAAAAAATTAAACATAGGACAATAAAAATTCTTTGTAATAAGACCAAATTTGCTAAATTCCGTTCACGGGAAGCAGAATAATTTAAATTTATAGAAGTTTTTACCACCAACACGTTTCTGAAGATATCTTCGGATTGGTAAAAGATAGCGATACTCGGTTTTCGCTGATTTGTTGGTAATTAAGCCTACTTCTTTAATTTGTTGTCAAAAATTTGTTTACGTTTACTATTTTCGAGAAAAAACAAAATTCCCGCAAAATTTAAACAGCTCCCTCTAGCATGGGCGTCAGTTATTAGATTGGTTCCAGTTTGTAAGCATTAGATTGGAGGACTAATGCTGTTTTCAACGAGACTAAGTTTGCAAAATTCGGTTCAACAGAATCGAAGTTGTAAGCGTTCCTTCAATACAAAGTTTCCGCTCCTTCCCACCCCTTATTTGACAAAATACAAAAAAGTAATCCGATGTAAAATATGCAAAATTTTCAGTAGATTCCGATTTTCAAATTTATGATAAACCTTAAGTTGGTAAATTTTGCGTAAAATAAGAGTTAAAATTTTTGGTGATCAGTTACGCCCTCTAGCGGTCATCCCATGCTTTTCTAAATAATTTCAAAATGTTTGTTTTTCGGGGTCACTTTAGTCTGTAATATTTTTTCCCCAATGCTGTACTGCAAACCGTTCCTGAGATATGGCAGAGCGACATTCTTAGTTGGCCACCCGGTACATTATCAATGTTCGGCAAAACCTGAATTTTTGTTATTGTTTAAAATAGCTTTTTTATGCTCTTTAATATGCTCCTGAATTGATCTGCTCAATTGACCAATGTAGATAGCGTCACAATCACTGCAATCCACCTCGTAAACACCTGATTCGACACACAACTTTGTTTTTTCTCTATTATTGACTAACATTCTTCCTAAATTAACTTTATTTACTTGAATAAGATTCAAACCCAGCTTTTGTAATTCTCTAGAAACGCTATTGCCCACGGTATGTAATTGATAGAGTGATTTCGATTATTTTGTTGTTGTGTTGGTTCACTGTAAAAACTTTTTAATCATTTTATCTATGAGTTGTGGGTTGTAACCGTTATTTTTTGGCAATTGTCTTAATGATATTCACTGCTTTTTTGTAGTTATCTGTGTTTAGCGGGAAGTTAAGTAATCTATGTATTAAACTGTGAAAAACGGACATTATTATATTCCATGATTGGTTTGAAGTAGCTGAAATTATAGTATCCGTGGTACTTAGTTGTTCTTTTATATGTAAAATTCGAGCCTTTTATCCGCTGGCACTATTTTTATATCTAAAAGTTTTGGAGTTTTTTCTACCTCTTTTTCTAAAGTAAATTGTCTTTTATTGTTTACTGAATTTAAATAAAGCAAAAATTGATCTAATTGCCTAGAAGTGCCTGCCCAAATACATAAAATGTCATCCACATATCTACCCCAAAAGGAAGTATATTTTAATAGTGGATTGTTACTATTAATATGAAGGATTGAGTTGTAAAATGTTTACAGAAAAGGGTGTAGCATTTTTCAGAACTAGTATGTCAAATTGTTCTGTATTTACTGTTTAGAAACTTTAATTTAATTTTAATTTTTTTCTTTTCTTCTGCAAACGTCAGTGTCTCCAAGGTGTCATTAGACAATATTTATGAACAATCTCATAAACGGAGGTTGTGCATTTGAAGCAATTTGAAGCCATATGCTTCTCGTGGAAACGTAGCCACCCTCCAACTACCATTCCTGAGGAGAGGCTACTATGAAAGCAATGGAAGTATCTTGGTGTCACTTTTAATATCAGACTCACGTTTAGGCGTCAGTCAGGTTCCTCTTTAGCTCCGCTGTTAGGTTGGAATAATTCTCTAAGCCATAGGCTCAAACTGCTGATTTCCATAATAGGATAGTATTAATCGCGTCCAAGTCGATGCAGTGCCGATGGTCGCTCTTAATAGGATCTTAAGGTCAATGATAAAACATCTCATGGAGCTGAACTCAAATAGGCCTTTATCTTGAGTTGCAATACTAAGTGGTTTTACTCTGCCCCAGTCGAAACAGAACTAGAAGGGTCATATAACACAACTTAGTCACTATTTTTTAGCGTGAAGATTATTATAGAAAGCATGTAATTGTTTTGATAATAAAAATAATTTTTTTCAATTTAATTGTAGAATGTTTTGCGCATGTAAGCGGGTACATCCTGTTAGGAAAAACAAATCTACTAACAATTACGAATTCTAATTAAACACCCTCAAATCCTATCGATCCCATTTTACCCGTCATTACCCGCAGTAACAGTAATTGTACGCAACAATTCACATTTTAATTAAATTTCTCATTTTTCATCGCCACCATTGTTACATTCAGCACCGACGACGCTCCATGAGATCTATTCGCGAATAGCCATTAAACTCGGTGAACGTTTATCGCCAATTAGGACGACAAAGGAAAATCATCCGCAACCGTTCGATAACACTTCTTTTATCGTCCCTCACCATCCGCCTCGTTAATTATTTCTTACACTTTTCTGCATAGGGCGTCTATGGCCGCGTGAAAGCTGTTGGCTTGACTTTCGCCTAACCCAAGGCGTCGGCCCTTTTTTCAGCTTTTTTCATAGCCGCCTCCTGAGCCGTCGCTGTCACGATAGTCATCATCGTGCCGCTACCGCTTTGAATACCGAAGGCATCGTTTTATCCTGGCGGCACACAAAAGGACAACCGACGGTTCGGCTGTCATTTAGCCGTGTGTCAAGCGATGGTGTGCCTTTTATATCTTCGTCGAAGGGAGTGATTTTCGGGAGGTACAGAGGTTCTACCTGCTCCTATGTAAATAAACTGCCGAGTTATTCTTATAACATGGCAGGGAGGGTGCAATCAGTGGAAATTGAAAAAAAAAACTTTTGATGGTAGGTTAGAAGTTAGTGGTTAGATTTTAATTCGATTGATACTTTAAATTTTGTTTGATTGGAATTATTTGCTTCTTCTTATATAATATTTATGAAGGTGGGAAGAAGAAAGTTTTGGTAATGAAGATTTTTATAGGCTGGTAAATATTTCGTTTATTGTAACAGTACAGCAGGTGAACCTACGTGTATATGTATTGTATGTAGTGTGCGCATGAAGAGTGAATATTCTATTAGTTATCGATGTGTAAATCTACAGTAAAATTGATTTGTGATAAAAAATTAGATAGATCTGAATTCCACTAAAATAAAAATGAGTGCAAAAAGAAAACGTGAAAGTGATTCTGCCATCAAAAACGTAAATGGTTTACTTTAGAACAAAAGCTCGATATAATCAAGCTTCGCGAAGAAGGTGCATCCTTTGCTAAAATAGGCCGTGACAAAGGAATGGATGAGTCATCAGTTTGAAAATTTATCAAAAAAAAGAAAATACAAATCGCAAGATATGTCTACAGCTTCTTATTTGTCAAGAAAAGTGATTAAAACAGGAAGCGCTCGAATGGCAAATATGGAACGACTATTATCCACATGGATCGAAGACTTAAATCAAACGCGAGTTTTGTAGTTTTGGAAAAGCTATAACATCAGAAACGTTATCGAAAATATAAGCGAAGCATGGCATGAATTAACAGCAAGCAATATGAGAGCAGTGTGGAAACATATCACACCACATTGTGCAAATGATTTCGTTGACTTTGAAACTCATTTTGCTGAGGTAACTAATAACATAGTGGAAATTGGACAGCAGCTCGGTTTTGAAGAATTAGATTGCGGCAATGTAATTGAGTGCATTGAATCGAACACTAATGAATTGGATGATGAAACACTTATTAACATAGATGAACAACGAGCTTATGAAGAACAGGAGGACAACTTAGACAACGACGATAGTGTTGAAGTTCCTACAAGGGAATTAACAACTGAACAACTATAAAAAATTATTGTAATGGTTGAGAACGTTAGAGCATTACAGTTTGCCGAACAATAAACAATGCAGTTCGGTGCTATAGAGAAATTTATGAAGAGAAAAAATCGAAGAAAAAGGTGCAAACATCCATATTGCAATTTTTAGACAATATAAAATGAATTATTATTTTTAATAAAGACATTAGGATTTACTTACTGGGGGACGTATATATCTAATTCCTCAATTAGTTCGAGTTCAAACAGTTCGGGAAGTCCGTGGAACTAGTTATCCGGACTATGCGAGGTATTGCTGTAATAGTAATTTAAAAGCTACTGATTTTTATCAGTTTATTAACAAGTTGAAACGGGCTTCAATTGATTTTGGCATCTTCTAAGGATATACGGAAGTATCCATAAAAACATTTCAACAACATCCATTATTCTAGAGTGTTTCTCTAGCTATTTTCCTGTTCTAATGGCAGGAGAGATTTTTTATCAAGGTGGTCTTTGCTCTCTGCTTTTACAGTGCTTTATAGTTTTAAGATCAAGTAGTGTTAGATCTGGAGTAGCAATTGGAGATAGTCTATCTAGAATCTAATCCTTTTCCCTCCCAAATACCATTGAAGAAACTTATGGGCTGCTGGAAGGTTTGATTGCATATTTGTATTGTGGAAGTCTCTTTGGGCCTTAACAAAATCTATAGATGATACTTGTTTTAATGTTATAGGAGATTATTTTAGTTTTGCCTCTCGTGTCACTATCGATTTAAAAAATGTATTGGTATTGGTTGATAAGGTCTTTGATTTGTTGCTGTTTATTTTGGCAAGACGTGTCCACTATCTTGTAGACCATCCATGTCTATATCTTATTTCCAACTGCTTGATACGCTTGGATTCATTTTTCCGTTCTTCGGGAGATAACGGTTGCAAAATAGTACTAACATCACCTCTCAACTAAGAACAAAATGATCTAACAAAATATAGAATTTGTGTTACCTCGCACAAAGGCCTTCTCTTGCGTGCTGTAGGACCAATGGTGAATGCATCGATTCTGGCTTCCTGCAATAATATTTAATCATACATAACATGTGGGTAAAATACAATAAATTGCCAAAATAATTTATATTTATAGCTTCATGACAGCTTCACCTACGGTTATCAAATATTCATCATGATGACTTTTAAAGCTTCGATATCTGGCACTTTCGAAGAGCACTAAAACAATATCGAATCGTACTATTACAGGTAACGTGCCGGTAATACGGTGTAGTCACCTACTTTCCCCCCCATTTATACGTTTTCCTCACAGTATTTTCAGTCGCCAAACTCAATGGCATCATCCGAACGTGCACATTTTTCTGGATCCGCATTCCTTTTGATGGGAGCCCAACTCACCCCTCAGCGATACCCGTCGCGTCGTGAAGAGTTTCAAGCGGACGCCCTGAATGCAGTCGCGTATGCGAATCGTAAAGAATATAAAAGTCGAATGTCGTGTTTGTTGCAGCGTATATCGATATTATCCTGAGGGATGTGGAGCTATGATGGTGGCAATGCGGAAAGGATGCTGATACCTTTCAGGATGAAAAGCCGTTTGATGTGTTCGGTTAAAATAGGGGAAAGCGTATATATGTGTTCTTTTATAGAAGGCGGCGTATATGTTAAGCGTTGCAGATGTCGCTTTGATGCGGCTACGATAGCTTTTTTTTATAGTATCAAGCTTTTAATAGGATTCGTATGTGAAATAAGAGTTATTCAAAAACTGAAATGCTGAGAGAAGCACGAGTATTCGCTGGAAATTATTTTGAAATAAGAGGAATGAAAAGGGTTCGCTCAATATGGTTTTCAAAGGTTAGGATTTCTTAGAAATTAGGTACATTAGATAGTTGAATACTAAACATACAGGGTGTCCCAGCTGACGCGGTTTCTTTGATAATTTGTTTATTTTACAGTATAGAGAAAAAAGTTTCTAATAAAAGTTGTCCCTATTTATACGATGCATAGCCAGTAAATATTTACAAATATACAGGGTGTCCCAATTATAGAAAAAGCGTATGTAACTTTATTATTTTAAATGGATCACCCTATATATTATACATTTTTTAGATTCTACATGATATTTTAAGTAACTTTTATTAAGACCTTTCTAGACCTATGTGCTTTGGTTTTTGAGGAAATAAATATTTTATCAAAAATTTTGTAATTAAAATAGGTAGAAAAAATTGAAAAAGGTAGAAAATTTTGGTTTGTGCAAATTGATACGTCTTAAATTTCTTTATTATTTCTTATATTAACATGTACGGTTCCCTTTTTTTGACATACAGTTACTGGCGCCAACATTTGTAAACATTTAAATGCCAATAACTCTTTTTTTTTAATGGGACACCCTATATCTGTTTAGAGGGTTGGATGTAAAATTAAATTCTCTTTCTTTTCGTATCAATATGTACCCATTTATCTTCAACCATTTTAGAGAAAAATGTATATTTCTTCTGCTACTGTCGAATCAGACCAGTTCAGTTTGCACAAAGTAGGCTACGTAACAATAATATTATGACAGATATATTTAAGAATCATTTGTACCATTTCCAATTATACACAGGTAATAAGCTCAATTTAAATTTGTATTGTAAACAATTTTAACAGAACATGACCTTTCAAGAACTAACAACATAAAAACGCAACAAAAAGAGTTTTACAAAAGATGGAAATGCACATTATAAATGTAGTGTTATTAAATTCATTAATTTA
Organism: Holotrichia oblita; assembly: GCA_023690525.1. Classification (NCBI taxonomy): domain Eukaryota; kingdom Metazoa; phylum Arthropoda; class Insecta; order Coleoptera; family Scarabaeidae; genus Holotrichia; species Holotrichia oblita. The sequence continues at coordinate 79,589,103 of CM043022.1, read as the reverse complement.
TTTTTTGAAATGTCTTTCGCTTTGGTTGAAACAATTACGAACACGTTTTTTAAATGATTGTTCAACATTTCTCAGCATGATTGGATTGATTTCTTGAAACGCCAAGGATTAAAGGAGATTAAAGTTTGAGTTTAAATCAATATAAAATGAGGGATATGGGGAAAGGAGTAAGAAAACACAGTACCTACGTTGAAAACGTCTGGTTACGTTAACATATATGGACAAACCGAATGAATTTAACTGTCAAAGGGCATAAGATTGTATAGTCGGCAGTGCAGGAATTGACAAATAAATCATATATTCAAATCTTAAAAATAGAGACTTATATGTAGTAGGCAACTATATTGTAATGTGAAATTTGATTTATAATAAAATCAAGAAAATGTGAGTTTTACTCTTTAAATTAAAATTTGGGGTTTAAAAAAATTAATCTCAGGGGTTCGTGAATTCTTGGCTCTACAGCAGGTGTAGAGAACAGAATACGAGAGTTTATCGTACGTTGAACAAAATACCCAAGTAAAAAAAAATTCTAAGTTAAAAAAAAAATTTACAAGACAAAAAGATGTTTTACAAAAAAAAATTAATTTTATTTTCTTCAATAAACCTATAAAAATTTTTTTACACTGTGCAGAATGATTTAGCAATCACCACAACTAAATTATTATTTATAAAGACCTTATTTGGTAATTTTTGAAATTTTTTCCAACTTTTTGTTGGGAAAATTTCTGTATATAAAAAAAAATTAACTTTGAAATTTTTATTTGTTTAATTAAAATAAATAAATTTTACCTTTTTAACTCCATTTACTAAAAAAAAAATATTTCTAAAAAAAAACTAAAAAAAAAATTTTTAATTTTTTCAAATATTATTTTTGTACTTAGAAAAATTTACCAAGTTTTCATTTTCAAAAAAAAATATTTTCTCAAATTTTTGCAACTTTCCAAACTTAAAATTACTAAAAAATTAAATTACCTTATTTTACGAGTGTGTGTTGTATTGTGCGATTTTGGAAGCTTCTGTCTTTGCGCCTAGACGGATGTTGGATGGACGACGTCCTCTTCGTAGGGGTAATTAAGTTTGAATTAGGTGGAAAATTTTTTGTTTAAAGTCTTTTTCGAAGATAATCGTTAATTTGGGCAAACAGTGCACCGGGGTAATTTTAATAAATTTAACGTAGAAAATTAAACGCTCTGTTCGACGATCTATGCAAAAAGCGGAATTTTTGCTCTTGCAAAGCTTTTTATAGGTGATTCGCAATTGTTCTAAATTTCATCAGAAATTTCTTTTGATAGTCATCTGTCAATCACGATGGATTAATTTATGCGCGTCCGGTCGAAAATTTTGTTGTATACAAGGTCACCGAAAGTTGTAGATTTTAATTTCCACCTACTTTTTCTTCTTAAAATGCCCCTAACTGGCTGGTCTTTGTTTTGTATTGTGGAATTTAATCAGTGTGATTTTGTTATAATATTTATGTGTGTTTGTGTACAAAAAAATGATATAAAGTTTATTGATTACCTTATAAAATATGATTGATAATATTGTGGTGTATTTAACATCTTTCTGTCTTTGTCGCTGGCTGGACTTAACATAAGATCTGCTGAGCAACACCTCCTTCTGCGTCAGATGGCTATTGAGGCAAACCATGACATCGACTCGCACATATTGAAGAAAATTGATGGTGCCAACTTGAAACGCATCCCTATCATTTGATAGTGTTGAATCAGTTTTACTTTAATGAATTCTAAAATGTAGGGATGTGTGCAATCATGTTAATGTTACATATTTTATAAAATAGTAATTAAATTAAATTGAAGATAGTTGGTTATAGTTTAATGAATATTAAATTAATTTAGTGTTTTTGCATCTTTTTAGATTAAATCAGCTGGATGATCATCTGTCAGGTGACAAATGGAATTTAAACATTGAATATAACATTACAATATATACACAAATTGTAAACAATTACAAGAAACTAAAAAGTGGTTTATTTTGAAGCTCTAATTGGTCATTGAGTAAATTACAACTAATTTTGTGTTTTTCTATTTCAAACACTTCAAGCTTAAGATCAATCTTACGACTTTTATGGAATTTATACAGAAGTTTAGGGTTTTTATAATCTATAGTGTGGTTGGGTTCTTGAATGAGCTTGAGAATGTTAGAACCTGATTGGAATTTATGTTCTTCAATACCTTTTTTGAAGGCTTTTCCTGTCTGACCAATGTAAATAGAGTGGAACAAGCAGCGTTGCCAGTGCAAGGCAAATAAAAGCATTAAATAAATGAGCAAAAAAGTACTGATTCTGACAAAAAAGTACTCCCGCACACTAGGATTACCAAGTATTCCTTTTGCATACAAAGTTAAATATATCATGAGTATCTAATGCATAGACTTAAACTCGTTAAAAAGTTATTTTTTTAAATATTTTGCTGCAAACAGCTATCATTGATACATATGTCAAACATATAAAACTTAAACCAACTAGAATGGAATGCAACAGATTGTAAAATAAGGGAGTGGAATATAACATTAATATAATATACAACAAAATTTTATTCATTATTAGTTTTATTTTAATACATTCTGACAATCTATTGATATTTAATCTTTTTGTTTACTAGTTCACAAGTCCACTGAAAGCATTTATTTCTATCTAATAATTCTATCTAATAATTTAAACTACTACAAGACATAATGGTTTCTTGTGCTCTACCTAGTTGCAAGAGTAGAAACAGCGTTAACAAGAAGAATTGGTCGAAAATAACATTTCATAGGTCAGTGTTTGACATAATAGCAATGTGCAGGGTGTAGAACTGCGCCAAATCGAGATCGGGTCGCCTCGACATTTTTACCACACCCCACTGTTCTCCTTTCCCTAAAGCACTTATTCACTTTAAGGGAAGAGGAGAATCGGAGTGTGGGGAAAGTGTCGAGGCGGCTTGCTGTCGATTCGGCGCAGTTCTACCCCTGGTAAGGCAGCCATATTGGTTAACCACTTAAGCCCCGCCCAGTGCGCCGTTTTGAACATACAGGAAATATACTTCATAGCGTCTCCCACGTCTCCTTAGTATACTAGCTCAATGCCACACACGTGACCAAGACTTCATGAGCTCATCTTAGGAAGTGACAAGTGACGTTGCCACATTGAAATAAATTGTTTGTAAGTAATAGATAGGTGTTAAATCCAATAAACATTTCTTGATGTATGAAAAGGTACTAAATGTATAAAAGTGGCACTAAGGTACTCTTCCGCACGGGAAGGTACTGAAAGGAGTACATATGTACTAACATTGGCAACGCTGGGAACAAGTAATCAAGTGCACACCACTTTGGTTTAGATTGTTGTGGACAAGTAACTTGCTATTATTTAATAAATTAAAAATTTGTGTAATAGATTTATAGGCAGGTTGAATATTATATTTGTTTAAGATGTGTGCAGATTTTTGAGTAATGTGATTAAACGGGAGATGACTGCAGGTGTAAGAAATAGGAGTGGGTTTAGTAAATAAAGATCAAGTTTGTTCAATGAGTGTTTTAATATTTTATCAATGGTTTTAGAGCTGAAATTATTATAATTGGCTAAAATCATAAATATAGTTAAGTTCATTAATTCTTGAGGAGTAACTAATGGGATAAGTTAGGGCTCTGTTTATAAATAATAAATTATGAGGTGGATTGGAACTTTCTTAGCAGTTATGCTGACGTTGAGGTGGCGTGTGAGGAGTTCTACAGGGTTCTCTACGGGGTCTTTGATTTACATGTACCTCTGTTCAAGAATATTAAACGAAAATATCCGCCATGGTTTACTCGTGAGATTATTAGCAATATCAAATTAAAAAACTGATTTTTCAATAAATTTAGAAAATTTAAACGAGGGGAGGATAGGGAGCACTACAGGCGACTAAGATCTCTAACTAAGACACAAATTGTGCGTGCATATAGGTCTTATATCATTGAAAGACAGCAATATATATCAAATAACCCACGATTTGATCTTTCAATTTTGGTCTTTCATACACAGTGTCAAAGGGTCATCTAGAATACCGGGCATAGTATATCATGAGAATATCTCTTATGATGATCCTCAAGCTATTGTGAATGCGTTTAGTCAATAGTTTAGTACCGTTTACGCTGATTCAAATCCTGATGTAAACTTTAGTGAGGAGTGTACTTATATGGATACTATTGGTGTGCATGGGGTAGCTGAATCAGAGGTGTTGAGTGCCTTAAAAAACTTACCTAATAAAATGACATCAGGTTTTGATTTGATTCCTAGTTTTTTGATAAGAGACTGTGCTGCGGTGTTTGGTCGTCCACTCTGGATATGAATTAATCTGTCTCTTAAAACAACCATTTTTCCACAAGTATGGAAGGAGGCTAAAATGTGTCCTATTCTTAAAAGTGGTGATCCGTCTTTAATTGTCCGAATTATAGAGTATCTATTTTAAATAATTTTGCCAAAATGAAATGGTACTGTATTCACAATCTATCCCAGTGTTAGGAACTATATTGCTTCGGAACAACACGGTTTCATGGAAAAGCGATCTACTAGTACTAATTTAATTTGCTTTACCCAACGGGTGGCAAATGTATTGGATCGTTAGGGTCAAATTGATGTCATTTATACCGATATTGCTAAAGTCTTTGATCGTGTTGCTCACAATATTTTAATTAATAAATTAAAGCTGTTTGGATTCAGTGAAGCACTTGTGTCGTTGTTGTCTTCATATTTAGCCGATCGTGTTCAAACTGTATCATACAACGGTTTTCAATTTGAAGGCCATTATGCTCGTTCCGGGATACCACAAGGCTCCAACTTAGGTCCTCTGTTGTTCCTAATTTTCATTAATGATATCGTTAAAGTAATAGATTGTTCAAAGGAGCTATTTGCAGATGACTTAAAAATATCATTGGCAATTTATTCAGTAGAGAACTGTATTCATTTACAGGAACAGACCGATAGTGTTCGGCGCTGGTGTAATGAGAATGGATTAGCAATTAATATATCTAAATGCCGTGTTGTATCATATACGAGGAAAAGAAACCCTATCCTTCCTATTTTGATGTAGACATTATTGCGAGATGTACCTCAATTAAAGACTTGGGTGTTCATTTTGATACCGAACTCACTTTTGTTAGTCACATTACTAAAGTTACATCTGCGGCACATAAAATGTTGGGTTTCATATTTCGTAACGGTCAATATTTTACTGATACTAAGTTTTAAAATCTTTATATTATTCTTTTGTCCGCTCCAGATTAGAATATGCCTCGTTAGTATGGAGTCCCATTTATACAGTGCATATTGATGCACTTGAGAGGATTCAGCGAAAGTTCCTTAAATTCATATATTTTCGAGAAAATGGTATTTTCCCTGTTCGGGGCTTTGATCATGAACTGCTGTTGAAAATGTTTGTGGTGTTGTCATTGGCAGATAGGAGGGAAGTACTTAGTTTAAAATTCCTCCACGGATTACTTCATAATAATATTGATTGTTCAGGTTTATTGAATCAGTTGGGTTTTAGAATACCTAATGTGTATACGAGGATGAATATTACTTTTCAGTGCCCTTTAGCTAGGACTGGAGTGTTGGTGAAGTCGCCTATTTTAGTGATGTGTAGAAATTTTAATAACATTTCGCAATTTGTTGACATTAATTGTTGTACCGTGCGTGAATTACAGTCAATTTGTAGTAACGAAAATATCTATTTCGTGCGTGAATTACAGTCAATTTGTAGTAACGAAAATATCTAGCGCGATTTCGTTTTTGTCTGTGTATTGTCATACTAAGCACTTACTACTTTATTTAGAATTTATGTTTTATTATGTATTTAGTTTTCATTTGTCCCGTAATTGGAATTATGTATTCTGTCGGACAATAAAGGATATTATTATTATTATTATTGTTATAAAGTAACGAAAGGAGTCTGATAAAGGCATACCCATGGGTAAACTATCATTGATTTTATAGAATTAATTGTTGATGGAGCAAAAATTATTATGAAAAATATGGGAAATTAAATTAGTTGAAAGTATTTCTTTAATTATATCAATGGTATCATTGATAGGAATATTTGAGTATAAATTAATAAGATCAAATGAAATAAGTTTAAAATTAGTATTGTGAGATAAATCATTAAGTTTGTTAAACATTTCGTTAGTGTTTTTAATAGAAAATTTATTTGGAAAAGGGATGTTGTCTAAAATTTTGAGTAAAATTCTGGAAATGTTGATGGTTGTTATTTTGTAAATGTACTTTGTAGATTCAACAAACATGTATCTGGAGTAAATTAAATATTTTGTAAGGAAAAGAGGATTACTTTTATTCTACATTTTAAATAATCGTAATACATAGAATAATTAAAATAATAATAAAATAATAATAAAACGGGTCGATGGCCGCAGTGGTTAGGCGGCTGACTATCGTTGTGAGAGGACGATAGGTGCCGGGGTTCAATTCTCTGGAGGGACAGTGACGTTTTTTTCAGAGAGTTTAATCCCGGATCGACTTGCCATTCGCTGTTGGGAGTAAAGTGATTAACAGCGCAGCATCATAAAAAGGCGATATGATGCTGTCACAAAGCCATTTGAACACAACTTACACACACCAAACTACACCGCAAGAGTTGCACTGATAGCCAGACAAGTAATACAGCTTACGGAGTCACTGCAACTAAGCACCCACCACACATAAAAAAAATTAACTTTTGCTTAATTTTAAACAAAATTTGATATTTATTAAAAAATTGATCAACACTTTAACCCTGAACGGAATTCCAGGTATAATCATGGTTTCGTTGACAAATAATAACCTCTTTGTAGTTCGAAACGGCGTTTTAACACCGCACATCATTAATAGACTTTAACAATAAACGAGAGTTCAGAATTAAAACACCTATTTCACGCGGTTAACGCGTAGAATTGTGAACTCTATGTTCCAATTAAAAGCTTGTGTTTACAAAATTCAATCTAAATTTTCTATACTCGCGCAAATTGCTTTGAATTACTTAATCAACTATCTGTAGAGAGGCACGCTTTTGCATACACATATGTATACAGATGAATATATTAGAGGAGGAAAAGGAACACGCCGAAGACAATCCATAAATACACATGAGTAGATAGAGAGAGAGAGTTCCAACCTCGAAAGTTTGACAAGCGAATTACGATGAACTTAATGCTCCACAAACCATACATCCGTACATATATTAAAGCTCACATTTATGTATGTAGTAGTGTATAAGTTCGTATGGATATGTGTACCCAAGTACATTTGTACAAACAAGCTGGAGTTAGATATTCATTAGGAATTTTAAGTACATAACGTCAGTTCTGGCGCATGGAACGTTGATTAACGAATTTTGGTATAAACTTAATCACGAACTAATGCTTACACTACCTGCGTTCACCGTTTTGGCAAGTTACCCCAAGCTGCTCTTAGTATAATCCTCCTTTCGCGCGTTTGTCAATACCAGCGGCGACTCGCTGAGTGAAACAATGAAAACACTAATAACAGGGGTAGGGAAATGTTATAAAGCAAGTAAAGATAAAGCTAGGCTTGTGTCCGCATTATGTGTGTTACTTGCCAAGACAATAATTTCGTTATCCCAGTTGGGTTGGTCAAGCAGACCTTCATCGTCGATTGTATTGTTTTAATTGTCTATATTTTAAATCGAAATTACAAGAGAAAAGATCGCCTAGTCATTAAATTTTCATCAGCTGCGATAAAGACTTGTTAATCTAAGAAATGATCCGCCACTGTTTTATACGCGTACTCTGTACCTGTAGTACGAATTCTGCCCGCCTCTCGTGGTGGCAATTTACCTCGCCAATTCGAATTTCTAATAATCAGTTCCACAATCCCGAACATTCATTTTACGCGCTTCGCTTGGCACCGCAGTTCGGTGAATAGATTTAAGCCAGCCAAGAATTAATTCGATGTCGGTTGTCTGCTGAGGGATTTTTGATAGGAATATATGCGGTAGATATCGGGTTACTTTGATATCCGATTAGTTGGACTAATTTCGCAATAAAAGAAATTGAAAGTTTAATTGACCGCTAAACGTCGAAAGTGTTATCTTATAATGTAGGTTAATCTCTGTTTAAATGTAATGTAGGTCGCTATTTCATTTCAAAATTATAACAGATATTAATAATACTATATTTACATTTATTAACTTGAAAAGATATTTACTTTCTTCTGGGACAATTCAGAATTAGAACGACTGGTGCTGGCTATGGATTCTCGTCTTTCTCCGGTTGTAGCTAATATTTTGATGGAGGCATTTGGGAGCTTATCTTTGGAATATGCGAATTTGGAATCAAAAGCTTGACTAAGATACGCTGATCTATGTATTTTCTTGCTATTTTCATGCCAACTCACAGTATTGCCCAGCACATAATAACATAACCTTTATAAATAATAGCCAGTTTAAATAATGACTAATATTAATAATAACCTGTACATATGAATAATGACTAATATAAATGATAACCTGTATAATAATGACCAGTATGAATAACGGTCAGTATGAATAATGACCAGCATGGATAATGGCCAGTACGATTAATGACTAGTATGAATATTGACCACTAATAATGACAAGTTTACATAATAACCTGTATAAATAATAAATAAAATAGTATGGTCCAAATAGAAATAATTAGCTCAGCCATATAGTATTGTACTGGATAGTTGACTATGGCTTTGTTGGATCAGAATTTGTTTACTAATGAATTTCATTTCTACTTTTTCTCGTAGGCGAACTAATGCTGTTCACTATCTCGTATATTATATATTATTATATATTTCCAATTTTATGGTTGCATAACCATAAAATAACACACACCCATGTATAGAATATAAATCCATTTCTCTTTGCCCACGTTTTTGAAATAAATTAATAAATGCGAAATTAGAAATATTTCAACAAAGTAAATTATACTATAGGTTTAGACCATACATTGGGCCATCTTTCTACAAAAAATAGTTTGTCTATAGTGAATCATTGGTGTGAGGAATCATTAATTTAATAGGTATTATTTTGGCCATCTTTCCTTCCGGGGTGGGTTAGTTGCCTCAGGCTTACAGGCATGAAGTAAACATTACTGCTAAAACTTGTTTATTTAAAGGCGATAATGTATAAAACTTATATAAAGTGTTATTTTCTTGGACGTTTAATTTTCTCTTCACGGCCACATTTATTACACAAATCACTATAAAGAGTGCAATTTTGGTGCAGCCACTTTTTACAGGAAATACATAGGATCCAATCAACAGTGGATTTAGTGGTGCCATAGATTTCAAGGCACTCACGACACTGTTCATTTATGTCATCACTATGCTGGGACAGTTCTGAATCTTCTGATTCCGAAGATGAGTCAATGTCAAAATGCTTCTTGTTCTTTTGTTTTTTCTTAGATACACGATTTTCTTGTACATTAACGATCTGAAGGACAGTTTCCTTAACTCTTTCTTTCCCTTTTAATGTTTTTTCTTTCCCTATTAATGTTTTGTTTTCCTGTGTCTTCTTGTTCTTTCTGGTTTCTTTTTCCTGACTTTTTTTAAAGCTTTTGTAACTTTATTTTTCTTTTGATCAATCACTGTTGGATAATTTAGTATTTGTGCTACTTGCCTTTTTCTTCTACTGCACTTTAGTAACAATGGAAATTGGAGACAGTTGCAGAAGGTGTTGAGTCGGACTAATATTTATCAAAACTGGTTCACTTAAAGATGTGGAGGGGAGTATTCCATAACAATGGGTATATTTTTCTTGATTGGTGCAGGTTGTTGGTCTATAGAAGATGCTCGTTCTATACTAATGGACGTACTGCCTTTATCACGAGTTAATGATCTGTGTTGTTTTTATACGATGCTACACTTAAATTATTGTGAGGCATATTAATAGTAGCAGTATTTTCGAAAGAAGCATGGGAAGTATCTGCTACCATATATAATAATGCTCAGGTATAGCGTTAGGGTTGTATGGAAAGATTTCGCATGCCTTGAAACCTGAAAGAGCATTGACAGTAGAAGTTGCACGAATCCAAGCTGCTCCAATTAGTTTTCCAGCTTGATATCTTGTGATTTTTCTTTCTTTATTTGCAAAAATCCAATGACGCAATTCTGTTGCATAAAACGTTTAAAATGCTTTGAAGAAGGAACGATGTAATGGTTGTAAACCGTGAGTCGTATGATTGGGAAGTTCTAAGACAATTACATCAGGTGAAGCTGCTGTTTCCAACATCCCAATATCGTTGCAATGGGAACCATGACCATCATGTAGCAACAGAACTTTACCTAGAGGTTTTCGAGGAATAAAACTAATCACACACAGATTTTTTATTCATATAGACAGCAGAACCAGGTGGTAAACCGTCTAAAAATTCAGGTTTTTGATTCACTCCTTTAGTGATTAAAACAGATGGCAAAAATACTCCCTCTGCATTATTGCACGTAATAAGCGCAATAGTTTCACATTTTTGCCAGAAGTTATGTGTTGGACCAATTTGCTTCTTTGAGTAGCTATGACTTTACCGGGTTTTTGTTCATTTGTACACCCGTCTCGTCCATATTAAATATACGGGCTGGCTTGCCAAAGAGATCATTTTGGTTTAAGGTTTCTTCTTAGAGTTTAAAAAATTTCTTCAATTTCTTCCCTTGTAAATCCTAGAGTTCGAGCACGAGATATTCCCTCTACTTTTCTAACACTTAGAGATTCATGTCTTTCTAAGAAGCTTTGAAGCCACTGTTTTCCAGCCGTTTCTGATACTACATCAAAATTATGTTTAATATTTAATTTCTGCGCATGGAAAGCCCGATTTTTCTAGCTTCTTAATATGCAATACTAATTCGTCATAACCAAGAACTGGGACTTTCCCAAGTCCACGTTTAATGTAGTCCTTTTTTAACATACGTCGCCTTAATGTACGTGAAGGAATGCCAAAATGTTTGGATGCTGCATTAATGCTCATTATTTGAGATTCTACTTTACATACAGTTTGTTTTAGTGCTTCCTCTGACCAGGTTGTACGAGGAGCAGCGCCAACTTTTCGAGTGTATTGACAAGGCATTATCTGTAAAAAAACATAGGTACTTTATTTACTAAACATTTTTCCAGAGGGAAACCAATAAGTTTAAATCATTATTTATTACCATTATTAGTGTGCTAAGCGTCACAATTCCGACGAACAACTATGTAAACTGTTTCTAATTTCGAAAGCAACTATCCGTACCACTTACTAGGGCAACTATCCCATTTCATCCGAATAGATGCCCCGGCCTCACTAACAAAATTGCATTATGTAATGGCTTCAATCACACCAGTAAATCAAAATGTAAACAATATTTAACCTATTAATATCTATAAATCATAATAAACTTTACTTACTTTGAGTTTAACAGACCATTCAAATATATGATGTAAAACTTTTCGGATATTTGAGAAGTAGTTCGATCTACAACGTCCTACTTGCTACTTTGTGACTGAGGTTTGGAATGCAAGACGGATAGAACATACTATTTGAAATTCTAATACAATTGTTCCGGTACAGTATAGCTGATCTTGGGGCGTCTATTCGCCTGGGGCAACTATCCGTACTTTACCCTATCTCATACTTGCAGATACCATCTCCATTCACAATGTTCAGCATTTTTTCCTAATTGTTTGTAAAATGATAATGCAGGAAGGAGTTTGCTCACACACTCTAACTGTGTCATTCGATGACATTCCTGTTTGTTATTTTATCTTCTACTGATAATATTACGATTATCAAAGTTGGCAAACACAGTAATACTTTTTTGTTAGCAAATTGTACACCGAGCAATTTCAATTTACCACCCTGACAATATCAATAAAGTACTAGAGAATGTCAAAATCCACTTCTCCAGAATGCTTAGAGCTCTTGTAACACAAAAGGGTCCCAAACAGATACATTTATCCACAAATCCATAAATCCCAAAGTCCCTTGCCATGCTCTCCCTCCTAATGGCCTTTATAAAAGTCCCTCTGATTGTGGTGACGGATAATCCAAGCTAGTTCCTTCAGCACACTCAGCTTTGACAGAACCTTTTCTGGATACAGCACACAAAACTTAAACTTGTTTTGATCAGGTATCACCATTTATCGTTATGAGAAACTTTTTTTGGTTTACACTTCCTGTTACCTGACCTTCGGGCCCCTTTTTCACAGCTCTTGAAGAAGTCACATATATTAGTGGTGAAACGTCGAGCTATTAAATTTTGTATTTTTATACTTTTAGATATTTTGTATTTTACATATTTACACTACTATAACGCTGTCAAAACTCGCAAGCCTCCATAGTAGAGCTTCGGATCGTAGAAGCCTTCGCTATCATTCAACAAAACTTCTATTTCAGAATTATTGAAATGAGCTTCTGGTTCTCCTTCTCTTTGTCGATTATTGAATGGCTAATTGATTATGTAACGCTGGTATATTACCCTTTATTTTTGAAATACGTACTTCACATTTGGGTCTCAACGCTCTTTTGCATCTTTTCAAAACCATTAAATTTAACCTAATAGAACGTGTAGTTTTTTGGATTCCGATGTTCACATTTGTAGAACACCCAATACCCAATACTTGTTTTTCTAATTTATCTTTCTGCACAGAAGCGGCATTATTTTTGTTAAATTTACATAATTTTTTGCCAGCCAACTTTAGTTTCAAGAGTTTTAGAAATGCATTGTTTTGCAATAACGGGAATTCTTCTATAAGATTCTGTTTCTGTGTAGTAAACTCATTTCTTCTGTTTGAAAATTTTATCCATCTATTTAATTATTGAGTGATTAAAATGTGAAATTGCGAAGCTAACCGACTATTTCGTATTGAATGTTGTAATGGTCCATTAGCAGATTATACAGTTAACCAAATAGGGTACCAGCAACTTGTTTATTCGTTTACTATTCGACGTGGCAATGACATAATCCGAGCGGACCCTGGATATGTAAAGTAGTTCATGGAATTTCAATCGTTCTCTATCTATCAGTTGTATACCGGCGAGCAACGTGGTTTTTGTGTTCTACGCTCATTCTACTAGAATAATGATTCTACCATAGTGACTGGACGTCGTATGTATCGCTTTCATTGTCAATTACAAAACATTAATTCTATCTACATACATCAAATCCAGCAATATTAGAAATTGAATGCAAATGTTTGAAACCACAGGATTATCAATAAAAATATCTAAATGAATGTTTTTATGATCCTTAAGAACGTTGAAATTTTAAGTTATCGACGGAGTTTGAACAGTTTGAACACATTAGAAAATGATTTGAAGAAGAGATGAGATTAACTGACTCTTTTGCCTTGCATTCCTCACAGCATTATTGTTGATTTTTGAATCACCAGATTGCTTGTGTACCCGAAGCAAATTTTCCCTTATGACAAAATTTGATGATTCATTGGACTTCCTGGTTTATACTCAGAGAAATGGTCACACTTACGCGTTATTAATATGGTGGTCAAAAATGAAATAATAGCGATGACAAGTCTTATTGCAAACAATAAAGTGGTTTTCTTATGGAGGCATTACAGGGCTGTCTTTAAATTCTTCAAGAATTGGACTATGTGGCTAGAAATGTTTGAAAAGCTATTATGTTAGGTCCAACTTAATCTAGCAGTGTTTGCTCACCAAACAAAAGTTTAGGCCCAAAGAAGAGAAGAAACAAATGAGGATATCGGATCACTGAGGGATTCAAGTGCACAAGACTATCGCTGATTTTACAAAGAAAGTCATGGAGTCTAGAATCATAAAATTTCAAAAACCTTGCACTAGGTTCATATTCCAAAATTAAGACAAGCTTTGACACCATTATGGCATTATTCACTGGCGACAGTACTCTGAGGTATCTCCTTAAAAAATTGGGTAGAGTGGATGACAAACGGCAAAACTCATAATGAGAAGAAAGGTACCACTACACAATAGACGCATTTAGAATCGGCTAGCGTTAAAGCTGTAGCCTCCAAAGAGGTCGTAAACACAAACTTTAGAAATCAATTACACAGATCTTATAGGTCGATATCAAGAGGAGCAGTGAATTCTGGATCAACCCACTGGTCAATCCAATCTAATCTAATTCGATTATCACCTATTGAGCATTGATTTGGTTGTGTTGTTAGTTGGTTGTGTCTACAAAATAGAGTTATTGGATTCAAAGTATCATCATTTGTCATTCTTTCTGCTACAACTGTTATTTGTTAAAGTTCTCGAACTGTTCAGAGTCTTATCCCACTCAACTGTGGCCGTAATTGCAGACATAGAACCGGAAAGATCATTCTTTGGGGTAGAAATTAGGAGTTATTACTAAGGAATTGCTTGTTTGACGATAAAAGCATTGCAGTGGAGAAAATTCAGGTACCTAGATATGTAAAAGAGGAATTTTTGACTAGTTTGCTTCAAGAAGTAGTTAGTATATAGAGGAGAAAAGAGCAGCAATGTGCTTGGGTTCTCCTGTGGATGTGGATCAACTAGATTAGAATAGTTAGTTCTTTGGAAAATAGATAGGAGCAGGAGAACCAATTGCTTTTTCATCTTGTTGGTCACTGGAGTTGTCTAAAACTAAATAAATAATAAAACTGAGGAAAATATTGTTTAAAATGGCAACATTTTTCTGATTCGCTCTGGTTCTCGCTGCTTTAAATATTTTTATAGTATCTTGTCTAAATCTGTCGAGACTCAGTTTCTGAGTCCGTATTTATTAGTTAAATTAAATCCTTCATTGATCAATAAAACACAAACAAAAAATAGTTAATATAATACATTTACCTCATTAAAAGTAAAAGAGAGAGTATTTTGTATAAATAATGGCACGAATGAAATGTTTTGACTATGAAAAACTGGTAAAAGAAAAGGATAACAAGAACTAAAGAAGAGTAAGACGACGAATGTGCAACAAAACCAAGGCAAGAAAAAAAAACGATGTAAACTAACAATGCACAAAAGCGCATGTCGTAGCACACTCTAATTCAAAGAGCGTCTCGATGCTGCCAGGCCAGCGCCGAAACAGTCAAGCGCTATCAGTTGTAAGCTTCGACTTGTCGGAAGAGGTGGTACTGCTACCGAATACCCCCACCAATACGGTTCGTTACGTCGGCACGTGGCTTTATACGCTGATTTCTGAAGGATTATTTCTTCAGTTTGTTAAGATTTTAATCAATCACTTTGACATAAGAAAAAATAATTGTATGATAAAGTTGGTTAGCTAATTATTTGAAATATATATTGTGGAAAATATTTCTTTTTTGTGCAGGATTCGTGTCAGTTTTAATCTGAGTGACATTGTATTCAGCTTCTGCTGGTAGAAAGTAGGCCGAAAAAGTTTTTTTGCAAACTTTTTCGTTTGATCTTTTTTAAAACAGGAAAAAGTAACGCAGCAAACGGTAATTAATATTCCTCCGAAAAGCCCGGCTTGATTAAAAAACGAGAAAAACTTTTGCAAGTTGAACCACACTGATTGTGAGAGAAAAAAAAATTGTAAGTTCGTGCGGGGATTAATTGAAAACAGTTGATGGTGTCAGTTGGTGACTGAATTTTTCATTGTGCTGTTGTTATTCCTTAGTGTTTTGTCTATATCGCGAAGGAGAAAAATCGTAATATGGTGTGAGCGTAGTGGAAGGAACTGAGTATTAGAGGAGGTAGCTGTTTTTCAATTCTACTTGATAGGAGAGCACGGTTGAAAATGTTGACATTTCACGGTTTGCTGTGTATTGAAGTTTTTATTATCGGTAAGTTTCTGTGTTATTGTTCGGGTTCCTACTATGTTATTTATAGTTCCAATCTGAATTATTTAAATGAGAAAACTGTATTTTTGAAGCAATATATGCTGCGGAAAGGAAAGAAAGGTGTTAGAAAATAAAATGCCTGTTAGTATCTTTATAATTAGTTAGTGGAAAACATAAGCAAGCGCGCAAATTTTTTAAAACAGGGTTGTTTAGTACTATTATCGCAATTTATTTTTTGAAGTATGAAGTATTTTTAGTATTTCTGAAGCTTAGGAAGACCTATATGACTTTTAATTTAAATAAAGTGACTAATTTGCAATTGCATACCATTTGCGCATTGCACATTAGGTATATTGTTTACATCTGAGCTGTCCGCTATAAATCACGTCAACAGGTTAATGACAACTGGCGCAATTTCGTCTGCATCTAAGGCCTTACGTTTCATGAATCTACGCATAAAGAGAATTCCTTAAGTTCTTGTGAAAAAATCAGTAATCTCAAATCGTGTTGACACCTCAACAGATCTAACACCTTCTCTGAACCAGTTCCATATTTTGGTGAAACCTCTCATGTGGATTGGCATCACAAAAATTGTTCCAGAGAAAATAAGGCGGCTTTTTTTAAAAGTGAATCTTCAGGTCAATTAAATATTTTTAGAATTTTAGTTTAGATGAGTAAACTCAAAACAACAATCGACAACGAAATCAAAATGAGGTATAGTCTATTTCTTCTAAAAAATATTGCTGCCGTTTGCCTAAAGTATCAATAAAGTAACTTGATGAAAAAAATCATCAAATTTTTTCAGTTTAATCACATGGTGTCAACATGAAATGAATCTATTTTTAATTTTAGTTAGTTTAATTAATATATTGAAAATTTCAAATATTTGAAACATAAAAGAATAAACTTCAACTAATTTGAACGGAATTCTTGTATAACAACATTGGCCGAATTCCTTCATTGTTCGGGATGTCTATTGATTTTATTTTTATTTATTACATCGTTTTAATTGACAGATTTTTAGCTTCCCAACTATTATCATATCCCAAGACCATATAGCACAAAAGTCTTCACAATCCTCAGGCGCGTACTAGTATAGGAAATTTACGACTTACAACGTTTGCATACTTTCGCCTTAAGCATTTAAAACAGTTGCCATCTTTTTATAGGCTTTTATAAATTGTTAGGGAACGAAAGGTCGGGCCAAAAGACTTAATTTAATATTTTTCTATAAATTTTAATAATTTGGGCAACAATGTTGGTACACAAACTACTTCGAGTTTCGAATAACAACATCAGAAATTCCAAGAAATAGCCAACCCAACTAAGACTTTTTGGAAAACTTTTCTTTGGATTTATCCAAGATGATTTTTATAATGTAAAATTGAATCCAGGCATTTATCATTAGTAGGGTAAAATACTTTTTCGTTGATTATCACATTTGTGGAATAAGAGGAAATGGAATTGCTTATGTATATTTTGGAGCAGACTCGCGTTTTTATGTTTTATAAAATAAAACGGCGGTTTTGAGACTTGAACTTTTTGACTAAAAGAGTCGGTTTATAAACAATCTGGACCATTCTGCAGTGTTGCGGTATTTAATAATTCATTGGTTTCATACAAAAAGTGTCTATTTGTAGAAACAGCAAACACAGCGCGAAAAGATAAAATATATTTTTTATTATGAAAATTTGACTTTGAAAAGTTGTCTTATGTTAGAACACAGTTTTTATGTTTAAAACAATGCAAAATACAAAATTTTTAAATTGTTAAGTCAGTTATAAAAGAGTTTTAATCATCGTTTCTAGTAGATAAATAGTAATTGTATTTACAAATTTTGTTAAACAGAAGTTAGTGTAATTAATCATTAATTGGTATTAAGTGAGCTACAAAAACAGTTGTGCAGTTCAGTGTTTTATGAGTGAAAATTGTTGACATATCAACGTTTTACATAATTAATACATTTTCTTACACAAACACATCTTCATTGTTTGCTGCATTCAATCACTTTCAGCAAGAACAGCTGTCAACCATATATCATTGATATTGCTACAATAAGAATATTTTAAACCTCCTAAATATTAGAAATAATAAACTTCCTTTATTGATTTTATTTGAAACCCAGTAAAGTGTGCAAACAATATACAATTGTTGTTTATACTGGAGAGAATGAATAGCCTCGCCATACACATACAACATATCACATATACACACAAATCGTTTCCAAAGCGGTTGCCTGTACGATCTAAGTATACAATAGTAATGTCACTGTCAAGACACATCAATGACGAAATAGACCGTTCCTCTATTATTATTATTATTGTATACAGCTGACTCAAAAGATATATTTTTATTGCAAAATAATAGAACCATATTTTACATGCAAAATCTTTGGAAGTAGCAGTCACAGTTCTAAAGTCTTCTGATTTAATTCAGTCCACAAACACAACTTCATTGTTGGTGCATTCACGGTTTCAGCAAGAGTGACCAAGTCGTGATGATATTTTTTTGTATATCTGTTTTGGATCATTGTTCTCCATAAATATAAAATTGTGCCACTAATACACAAACAAGAACTAAAGCGAATACAGTCGATTTCATTATTGGTACAACATATCAGCAAATCACCCCTGCATTCACTGGTATAGTTTCACAAAAATAATAGAAGCATATTTTAAACCAAACAGTTCTCTTCTATTTCACATCGATAAATTTATTGTTGTTTGTGACCAACATATGACAGCATTTTTGATCATTGTTCTCCATTTACAAGCCATTTCACATTGACCAATCATTGTTGGACAACATATCAGGGTCACATCGATCAATTTAGATGCAAACAGTTCAAATTGTCACCGATAAATTTACTGTAGCATTTCTGATCGTTTAGCCCAACAAAGATGCCCAATCTTTGTCTTATTTGCATACTGGTGAGTATATTATTCTTGAGTAGCGAAATTATGAAAGCATCTATTACAGTATCAATTGGGTTACCATGAAGCATTTGGACCAATATTGCACTATTTTTTGTAACGCTTTTAACAATTATTGTCATAGAAAACCTGATCGATTGATAATAATTCACACGATAACACGTAAAATGGTTTGGTGTTGGAGGGGGAAGAGGTACTATAGTAGTGTAAACACAGATTTAGACACACAGTCATTAATGAATTATCTGGTAATTTTAGGGAGCGAGAGAATATTGTTTTGAGTAATAATGATAAATTAGTTGATGAGCCATCTGAGGTTGCTGACATTTTTAATCGGCAGTTCATTGAGTCTGTACATAATATTATTTCTAAAATTCCTAATAATAATCATGTTTGTACTAATAACATTAGCGTCACTTCCAGTATGTGTGTAATGACGTATCATGAATTTGATGTCAAAAATTTTTTCAGCAAGATAAAAATAAAACTTCTGCTGTGGACCGGACGAGGTGCTATGCAGTTTAATCAAAAATGTTACCGAATTTCTAATAAAACCTATCACCTTTCTAATTAATTTGTCATTTAAATTAGGTAAATTTCCAGCTAATCTCAAAAGTGCCTCTGTTCTACCTTCATATTAAAAGGGTTCCAAATTAGATGTGACTAACTATCGTTCATTATCAATTTCGTCGAGTTTTTCTAAGCTCTTTGAATATGTTGGACAGGTTAATTCCCTATATAGATAAGCACAGTATTTTAGCTAATCAGCAGCATCACGCTAGCTTACTTGCTGGTTTGAATCGTAATTAAGCAATAGATTCCAATTTGTAAAGACCAATTATAAAAATGTCCTTCCAGTTTGCCGGTTCGGGTTTGCCCCAAGGCAGAGTTTTGGGTCCCGTTCTGTTTTTGCTATATGTTGATGACATCACTCGTTATCTTAGTAATTATAACGTATTTATGTATGCTGATGATATTAGCTCTGTAATATCTGGCTCTAGTGTGCCGGACGTGGAAATTCAATCAATTTTTTTGAAAAATATGAACGTTTGGTTTAACAATAATCAACTTTATTTAAATAATGATAAGACTAAATGTTTGGTTTTCCATTCTGCTCAAAATAAGACACCGTTCACTTTGAATATTAACTTCAATAATCAAGAAATAGATCGCGTTGGTGAAGTGACGTTTTTGGGTATGACGATGGATGAAACTCTTTCTTGATGAATTAAATTCAATTTGTTACCAAATGCGTAATTTGCGACGCTTCATTGACTTTGGATCTTTGCTATCGTTTTACTTTGCCAATGTACAAAGTAGGTTATCGTACGGTATGACCGTTTGAGGTTCATCAGCTGCATGGGTGCGCTTAGTCCGCGTTAATCATGTAGTCTCTCTTTAGAAAATTAAATATCTTAACCATGCCCTCTATTTATATTTATTAACTTCTGATTTACAGATAAATAAACAAGATTTTCCTCGCAATCATGACATTCATTAATATGAGACCCGAAACAACAAAGCTATATATACCAAAGTTTCCATTGAATTTAGGTCAGAATTGTCCTCGTTCATTAGGTTTGAAACTTTATAACGCTTCGCCTCAACAATTTAAGGATCTTCAAAACGAGAAGCTGTTTGGGTCAGGCATTACAGCATTCCTGATGCAAAACTGTTTTTATTCTGTGGATGAATACTTTGAACAATGTAGTAGCACATGCGAATATTGTTTTTTTTTTATGTATGTTTGACATCTTCACACGTTTGTTCTTTGTTTTTTCTTTAATATATTTGTAATGTTATGTATGTGTGTAATTGGCAATGTTAATAAAGCCTGTATACGTCGAAAACAATAAAGATTATTATTATTATTAGAATTCGTCGGTTAAACAAATTTCTCAATCTTTTATCAATTTTCTTTTGCTTACCAGAAATTCGTGTTAACTTCGTCTGGGACGTTCACGAAGCAAACGTCATCGTTAAAAACTTTGCAATTTATTAAGAATCTGTTTCTAAAATGTCCAATTTATTTAGATCAATTTCCCAGACAGTATAAATTAAAATAAATGGTGAATTATAGTTAGAGGGGAAGTAACGGCTGTCACAATGTTAAGTAAACGTAACATTGTTTACGTTTAGTTAAATGGTGAATTGTTTGAAGTCCAGTACAGTGTTGATGTTGTAATTGCAGGATAAAATACATTAAACTGTCTCGAGACCTTCAAAAATTTTTGCACTAGTATCATTTTCTACCTCAAGATTGTGTGTTTCTGGGAATCTAGTTAATACCACCCTCTTCTCATTTCAGTTGCTTCACTGTGGTGGGATTTTACAGGAGTTGGTAGGGTAATTATTTAACATCTTTCAGTCAAGGTACATACTTCTACTCACGTAAAATTATGGAATCAATAATGTTGAACTATTTTGAAAATTTTGGTATACAATTTATGGTGGTACTATTATTATAATTTTTCCATTACGGTCATTGACTCATCGCAGCCCCTACTTTCACAACTCCAGAAAGAGTGTCGAAGACCTTGTGGACTTCTACAAGCGTCAACCTCTGGAAGTTGAAGGCTAGTTTTATTATGCTACTGAATGCCTCGCAATTTTAGAAGAATGTTAGAAGTGCTTTATTATCTTTATGGGATACTCAGCATGCGGGATCAAATAGGCCCAAGTTATTCAAATTTCTTCCAGGTCATTCCATGTATATTTATCGAATATCGTAGTTGCTTTTGCCTTCATTTTGCAATGACTTTCTGATCAGCTAGTTCTCGGAGACAGTCGAAAATTAAATCAGAATATCTTTGTAGTATATGGAGTTTTTTTTTGGCACAAAGAAGTATTTTATTGGAATTAAATACATATTATAATCCAACTAAAGAATCAATGTAATTTAGGACACAATCCAAAACAAATTAAACCGAGTACAATCTAATATAAATCAACCCATCAAAATATGATACCGTAGAGTGCATATCGGCGTCAATTATTTTTATGTTCCCATATTTTATGGTGATAATACATTCTGTATAAATCCGGGGTCATTAAAATTCTGTTAATACCATAACTTTTAATGGATTTCGACACACGGAACTACCCGAATCGGAGAGGTTTTATTAATGTATTTTCGCCCTGATTTATCCCCCCATTTTTCGAGTATATGAAAAATAGATCGCATGTCAATGTATAATGTACCTGCCTCCATGCTTGTCTACCTATATATGTAATGTATAACGTATACATATCTGCCGCCGACTAACATTCAATTTATATTCCATTTCGCGGTAAAAAACCGAGCTATAAATCATCATTTTCTAAAGTAGATTAATCCGTATCGTATCATTGCATACAAGTTTATTATTTATTAGTAGATGATCTTATTGCTGACCTGGTTTTGTACAACTTTAAAAATATCATTGAAGCAATAATAAATATAATCGTCAATGAGATTCTTCGTGAACTTGTAGAGGTTAATTATTATAAATTAATGATTGTTGATAAATATGGGATGGAAATATATTATTTAAATCGAGTGGAACGCCGTTTGCGGCAATATAATTGCAATTTTTTTATAATGATTAATATAGCGGTGCGTTTTGTTGATGTCAATGGATATAAAGAAATAATTAATTGCGGATTTCCAGTTCGTTTCAATTTTATAAACATGTTTGAAGTAAAACAATACATGTATATGATGTGGTGATATCATATATTTATTTTGGGCTTGAGGCTAAATTGTTTATTGAACTTATTTTTTTATTTTTAGCTGATGCATGTCAACATGAAAATGTGGCTGGGTGTAGAAAAATGATCAAATGTAAAGCTATTATAACTGTCAATTAATTCCTTTAATTTGAGGTAATCAACGTAGAATATTTATTTTGTTTATGTGTTATTAATCATTTCGCTTCTAACAGCGAATGGTAAATCGATCAGGATTTCAACTCTCCAAAACAATGTCACCTTCTCTCCGGCTCCTATCGTTCCGCTACAACGATAGTCAGCCACCTAACCACTGCGGCTATCGACCGGCTCATTCCATAATAGAAGGAAGGCGTAGACAGATTAACAATAAATCTTTCAATAAGTCCTTCAAGAAAGTAGGTTAGGACTTTCTGTCTAAACATATTTTGTGAAACATTATTGAGGCCTGTTTTCAATGTTATTTCTTTATTGGAACACTTTGTATTACCTACTGCACCTACTCAACGAATTAGATATTGCCTTTGGTTGAACACATTAGATTTTTGTTTGTTTCTTGTATCTGTAATTACAAGCATTTAGTATAAGCTGATTGGTGGTATTAGAACCATTTGATTCAATAAAGGACATTCTAACGATCGTTTTTTCCCTCTCATATGTATTGGGACGTTCTAAGCGAGAGTGTACAGTACGAAATTTGGAGATACTGTCTCTGGCGCCGGCAATTAATGAGCATCTATGGTAAATTATCTCACCACCCCCTCCAATCCGTTGTGCTAGCTGTGTATTGTCGTTTATTGTGCTTGTCGGAAAATTTTCAACTGTCGTCTGGGCTTAAATATTTATAAAACACTAAAATTATTAATATCTCAGCTTTACCAAATAGTTCGAAACAAGTAAGAGATAAGGCATAACCATTTGATGGGTGATTGGTACTGTAATAGATACATTTTGTGTTTTTTTTTGCACTCGTAGATGACTACCAACTTCTGTCTAATCCGTAACTATAATTGTTTCTCCTCCTTTGGATCGACGTTTTCTTTGAGAAGGTCATCCATGGAATTCTACAATAATAGATGTTTTCCAAGAACCGCGCCATTTTATTAATGACAACTAATTAGTTATTGCAAAGTTCGAATCGGGGAGGTTTATATTTTTATCTTCTTTAGGATAATGTTTAGTCTTTGAGCTGAATGTGTAGTGGAATTATATGTTTCCCTTTCTAAGAGAAGAGACAACGAAGTAATTGTGGAAAAAAATCGTCAACAATATCCTCAATTATGGCAGAATGAGCTAAGGTTTAAAACAATTCCTTCACCAAAAGCACTAGCCGTATGAAAATTCTTTGATTTCATAGATTTCCAGTGAAAGTAGATACAGGTTCCCCTAAATTCTAATACTTTCATATGAATGAAGAAAAAGAAAAAGTGAATCTAGAAATGCTTCGTTTAGGTGAGTCTAAGTCTAGGAATTTGGTCCAAACTAGCACACCCCTACCATTTTTGATACTTGATCAGTAGAACTGGATAAGCGAACGCCTAGGAAACACCACTATTATAAAGATTTCGGAAGCAAAGGGATTCATTTAGTCGAAATTAGTAGTCTAAGTGCCACTTTCTTGACGAGCGTCAAGTTTCGATTCATCAACTACCTTTTGCAGATTTTTTAAAATTTTCTATGGCGTTTTGTGTAGTAAATTAGGCGGTGGCACAAATGGTTGATAGAATATGAAGTTGACTGGCTCAGATTATGTGGTGAAAATCTCTTTCGATGAAGATGAGTTGAAATGGGGTTGAAACATCTTATTTCCATGAACAAAGCGAACCGAAATGAATTATAATATGTATATTTGATAAAAGCATATCAAATAGCTTAATCTTGATAAAACCTAATAAACGAGGAAATTTTTCACAAAAGCATACATTCGCGGTAATACCGTCGGCGGGTACACATTGCATTTTCTGCATATTAAAACGATTCTCAAACCAAACTCACCGTTTTCGACGTAGGGTACCTCCTCGTAATATACGATCTCGGTTTGCGCAACCTCTTCATACAAAAGAGTTTTCGCGCTGAGGTTATTTTGAGCTCTGCTTCCTCCGGGTTCCTATAGCTCCTCATCCGGGCGCTTCGCAGGACTCCTCCGGTTATTATATTGTAATATTCGAGAGCTGGAGTGTAACGGTGTGGGTGGGTGGCTATTTTGGATCCCCTTAAAGTCCGAGCTGCTCTAGTTTCTCTACTGCATGTGGCGGTCTTATACGTATATACTGTTCTTACAATAACCTAACTCTCGGATAGTTTAATATCACTGACTCAGCTTCAAGAGAAAACGTATTCACCGGAAAATAACTCAGGGAGGAAGAAGGACCCGGTGTTCATTCCGCATGGCGGTTCATTCCACCACCTAGCGGTTATATGAGAACGAACTGAATTGTGTTCTATTTTATTATTTGTAGATGTGGAACTCGAACGAAATGAATTATACGAGAAAGCAGTTGGGAATACACGCGTATTGTAACGTATATACGGAGACACTAACTACATGAGCACAGGTTCGGATATTTTGAGAGATTATTCAGCTTTGTGTAATTAAGAGCTTGAATTGTTTAGTTTGCGCGTTGCAAATAAAACTCGCCCTACAATTGAAAGTTTAACAAAGGTGAAGTTAACAACAGGGGAACTATTATGCAGAGGTTGCTGCGGAGCTTTACAAAGAGATTTCTTGTCGAGAGGGTATTATACGTATTTTGTTGTTTTTAAATTCAATCTGAGAGCGAAAATCTGGGCGATGTATTGTATTAGCCGTTTGATTACTAGAATCGCGCTAGCTTAATTATATTTTATTGGATTGAAAACTATTATAGAGACATCTCCTATTTGGCACATATAATAGTTAGAACGTCACAGACTGTTAAGTGTGTTAAGTGAGGCCGTTTATGTTTTATTAAGAAAATCGGTACGTGATGTGACAATTTTTCTCCTCGCCAGACATAGCATTGGTAACAGTCTTTGCAGTCTAATTTATAACCGAGATTGTTTTGATTCTCTTTTTAATGGATGTTTTCAAATTAGTGAATAAGTTGTTGACGTTTACTACATTAATAATACGCTTCCATCTACGTTAATATAGTTAATAATGTTTATCTTTGCCTTCTAAATATTATAATTTCATTCTAGACAAGCGGTACGGATAAAAAATCGGTAACACAAACACCACAATACTTAATTAATTATTCCGAACACCTGTTTCGAAGGCTCATGGTCGCCCATCACCAACCGAACGTTGTGATGTTGGTGTTACTGATTTTCTTGTCTCTATCATAGGAGCTCACAGCGCTTGAAATCACATAGACAATCGGTGTTTAATTATTCACCAGGTAATGATTATTTTAAGTACTCAGTGAATTATGCCTCTTAAGACACGTTGACTGGAAGACTAGCAAGACCATTTTATTAATTAAAATTAAAGATAATAGAATTATGTAAACAGTCGGTATATAATTAAATATAAATAAACTTCTAAAGAGGAGAACAATAAGATTAAAAAATAACAAAATGAAATTCTAGAATAATATCAACATACGAAAAGACGAAGTATACTTTATGGCAAGGTGAAAACAGATGGACCCTCATAATATCCATAATTTTTTTAATAATTACGTAAATGATTAATACGGAGAAAATAGTACAAGCTTTTGCAAAGCTTATTAAAAAACCTGATTAGCCTAGGAAAAGTAAAATAGAAATTGATTTTTCAGGTTATATTTAAGTAACTTAGTATTGTCACCGATTTCTTAATGTTTAAATGAGTACACTAGATGCAAAACTATGTATTTGCAAAATAATACTTTTCGAGAAAAACTGAAAAAACTTGCACAAGTTTATTAATCGTCTAAATTTACTGAATCATTAGTGTTTATTAATGTTGGGGTAATTATTGTTTAAAATATGAATTAATATTTCTTAAGATCATATTTATATATATAATAAATATACTTAAATAGTTTAAATACATGGTTTTGCATCTTTTATATGCAAAGACGAAGTTTTGTCATTAACATATGCAAACGGGTCGATGGCCGCAGTGGTTAGGCGGCTGACTATTGTTGTGAGAGGACGATAGGCGCCGGGGTTCAATTATCTGGAGGGACGGTGACATTTTTTCGGAGAGTTTAATCCCGGATCGACTTGCCATTCGCTGTTGGGAGCAAAGTGATTAACAGCGCGGCATCATAAAAGGCGATATGATGCTGTCACAAAGCCAATTGAACACAACATACACACACAAAAACTACACCGCGAGAGTTGCAGTGATAGCCAGACACGCGATTAAGTTTACGGAGTCTCTGCAACTAACCACCCACCACATTAAAAAAAAATAATAATAAAAAATACATAACGATAAAAAATGTAACTACAGTAGAACCTCGATTATCCGTGTGCGGATTAACCGTGCTGCGGATTAACCGTGTTAGCAAACAGCTTCGATTATTCGGGTTTCAATTATCCTGCAGAATGCGAATTAGTGCACGCTTTCCAGTTAACGCCTTGAACAATATTTCCTACAATTTTAACTTTTTCCAAATAATTTTTTCATCACCCGTTATCTTCAAATTTGTCGCTGGAAGTTTTTCGAAATCTAAATTTTCTTGATTCAATTGTCAATGAAAGTTGAAGAAGCATTCCGATCGACTTATTTAAATAAAAATGAATTACTCAGAAAAAAAAAACAAATGAAATTAACTGATTATTTTTCTTAATTAAGTTTTGATTTAATTTTTTATACAATAAATATTGTGTTATGTTTCTTGAGAATTTTATATAATTCGATAATAAACTTTATCGGCTTAATTTTGTATTTATTTTAGATATATTTTTTCGTAGTACGGTAAGTAGTCATAATAATTTGCAAAACAACTTTTTTGACTTTAGGTCGGATTAACCGTGCTTTTCGATTTTCCGGGCTTATTAGTTACGGATAAAGGTTCTACTTTATTTATTATTATAGAGTATAAGAATGATCTTCGAGAATGTTAAATAATTTACCAATTATGTAAGAAGAATTTATTGAAAAAAAAAACATTAACAAGATTTAATGATACTTCAGGAAATTCTTCGTCAAAGTATTCAATATCACTATTAGGGTTATCATTATTTGAAGATCCTGCACTATAAATAATTTTGTAAAATTGCAAGTCTGGGTTATTTCTCCAATCGGATCCATAATGATGTTCCAAAAGATTACCGATTGATGACTTGTGGCCCTTTAAACAATTTCCGGTCGTAACTTTACCAGGACGCAATTGTGAGAGATTTTTTCCTTTCTTGACTATACTGCTTTCAGAACAAAAGTCCGTCTTTTAAAAGACTTCTCCGCGCACAGTAACATTTCTGTTTTTACCTTGTTTTGTAAAGATAAATCTCTTGCACTCATTAAACTTAAAGTGCCATTGAGCAGGTTTTTTGACAACGCTGGTAGCCATTGTTTTCCAATCCATAATATTCCAACCTTGATCTAGTTTGTGAACCGGTGAAAATTTGCCTATGACATTTTCGTATTCATTCGATCGAATTATAATGCTTTGCTTTTTCTCGATTTCCCGCTCTAATACTTTATCGGAAGGTAAAAAAGAATGTCCAACAATTGGCAATGTAATTTCCAAAGTTTTAATTCGATCTGGTGCTTTATGCCCTAAATAGTACGCTAACATAGACATTATAACCGAATTTTTATTATGTCCTGGACATCCGTTAGCAAACAGATGAATTTTCAATATTTGGATCAAATCTGTGAGCTATTAACATGCTGTATACAGCTGATGCTATTGCATTAGAATTTTTAGAATATTGAGATTCCAACCATACATAAGAATAAACTGTTGCTGGGGCTAACGAAGTTTTTGAGTTTCCTTTAACAATTGTAAAATTATAAAGATTAATTTGTTGCGAAAAATAAGCAGATTGATCCGGCAATTTTGGCAAAGCCAGATTGCAATCAAAAGAAAATCTTTGAACATTTTCTGAATCAGATTTCGGATCTTATTCCATTTTTAATGATACTCAATACAACCAAATCTACTTCAACGTTGTTTTCACATTAATGGAGATTATAAGTGATATATAAATGCGCAACGTCATTGGTTACTAATAAATACAAAATTTTGACCTAAATGAAAGCAAACGAACACCGAGTTTTGCAACTGACTTCGATTTTTGAACCTACTTTACGCTTAAACACAGATATGTATGTGCATCTTATTAGATAATTTTTCTTGCTCAGAACGCACTGATGTAACTGAATACATATAATCAAAACTCGAACGAATATAATCAAAACTCATATTACGATTTTTTTGCAAAAAACGAGTTTTCCATCTAGCGTACTCAAATGTAAAAATGACAAACAATTTAACAGATATAGAAACATTCATATCTACTACAGAAACAAAAAAAAAACCTATTTCTAGAAAGACAACAAATCAAACATTACAAATTTATTAAATCAAAGAGAAACGGTAACACAAAATAGAAAAACTGGATCGAACACTTGACCACTAAAAAAATCCCCCAAAATGTTAACCTTATCCTAGGTCTAGTTTCAAAATAAAACGTACAAAATACAAGGAACTTTCTAATAGATAACATAATATCAAGCATTAAAGTCAACATTAAACATCATAGTAGATCAGACCAATAAAATATTAGATATTAAATTGTTAATATCATAACGAATTTCAAAACAAATTAACCTACAACAAATCTAAGAAACAAAAGTCTCAAAAACAATTCTGATTTCAATGTCTTCAGAGCCGACAAATATAACAAAATGGTGATTATGACCAAAACAGATAATGATAAAATGTATCACTTTCTCAATGTGCAAATTACATATGAAGAAATTGTATCCAACCCCCCTCAAATACATAAAGTAAATTATAATAAACAGCCAAGCTCCCAGAACCTGCAGGTTTTCCAAATTACACAAAATCCCTTTGAGTGTCATTGTTAGTTGCTTGCAGTCACCAACCTACAACCTATATAAATTCCTGGCTACTATCAGGAACATCTTAGGCAATACAACATACCACATAAAATAATCATGGAAACTCTCACAATTCATCAAATAACAGAAAATCATCCTCTTAAAAGCACACTTCTCAAACAAAATAAATTTATTAATCCAACGAAATTTTGCTTCAAGGATTCTTATTTTATCTTTAAGAATAATTACTACTGCCAATTCCACAGCAATGGGCTCAGCTCTCATTGCTGAATTGGTCATAGAAAAGTTCCTTCCCATTGATATCCTCTTTTTGAAAAGGTACGTTCTAGTTTTAGTAGAAATAGTTCTATGAGTATTTACCAAAATATAGTTATGGTCTCTCTGAAGTAAATGTTGTATCAAATATGTAATTTTTCTAATGAAATAACAGACCAGAATATTAAATTTGAAATATTTTCGTATGAGTTCCAATCTCAATCGTCTTTCATTGTGGTGATATGAATGGAAACGGCTAGAGAAAAATTTTGAGCGTAAAAGTTTTAGTGTTTCCTGAAATCTATTATAACAAATGAAAATTAAAGGTTAGGCACAACTTCATGTCAGAACATAGTTGCATTTTTAATGGAACCCCTTGTATTGTATTCGACCTCTAAATTATCTAAAGGTCCATCAAGTTACTGTGGTACTATGGTTTCAACAATATGGGGCTCCTTCAAATTTTTGGCGTGTAGTGCGGGAGCATGTAGAGGAACCGGCATAATTGGATAGTTAGATAGAATTTCAAAACTCTATTCTAAGAAAGAATGCAGCACTAGAAAATTTTGTTGAGCGAATTCATTGCTAGGGGTATAAAATAGAGTTCCAAAGAAAATAGTTGGTGTTTATTAAAACAACTTATAAAACCAGTGCGACACTTCATCAAAAAACAAAATTAATTTATAATACTATGAAGTCTTAAAAATGAAAAACACTAATTTGAATCAAATTGACAAGACGTACTAAAGTAATTTCCAATAAAGGTGAACAACAGGCAACTCAACATCGATCTTCAATTCTATTGTGTACTACAGCTGTGTATTAATAAAGATACTGGGAAAGATGTTTGATATGATACCATTATTGGAAATGACAGTTAATTGACGCCAAATATAAAACGACAGAAATAGGTCAATTTAACATTATTTAAATTGGCTGCAATAGAGAAAATCAATAGTTTCTCTCTAGTAACAATATTTTGCGTCACTTTACCAATAAAATAACTTTGCACGTTTTCGCATAAATGTTTTACGCTTCGAATAATTTTTTTATGAAAGTGCCCAAATAGAATGGTGAAATATGTACATATTTTACTAGAATATATTAAAAAACAACGTTAAACTCGACTACAACACAGAAAAATAGTAATTTTAAAGTTAAAAATGAAATCGAAATACATTTGAAACCATAAGCAAATAACGTTAAAAAATACTAGCGAAAACAAATGAAATGTGTCGTTTGTCATACGCAATATAAACCATAACATAAATTATAAAGGAGCTAAAAGCGTTAGCGAAATTGAAGTTGAACGCTGTAGTTACATTAAAAATATTATACCAACAGATTGGAATATACATTCCCCTTTTCGAAATATTAATTCGATTGCTACATTTTCCGATATATTAGATTTAAAAACGCAAGTTTTGCCTGTTCTTACAGTGGTCTATCACGCAATCTTTGGATTCCTGACCTTTACCCGTTGCGAAGGCGGTACGTCGGTTAGATCGCCTGAAGGAATTTTTAATGCTTTCCTTTAATGTATAATAAACATGGTGAGTTTATCTCTACACGAATTCTGTAGATTTCTTACGTGCTTTTACGGTAAATTATTATGAATTGATTTTATTCCATTAAAATAAATTAAACTATTAAGAGTCATACATAATCGAAAATCGAGGACATAAAGCGCACTACCTTATCAACGAACGTCATAAACGTCATCGGTAATGCAGGCCGCTTAACTCGAAAGCTCTGCACTCTGCTCATCTAAGTTGCACACATGTTATATACTTCCATGCATATGTTGCGCATAAACACTTGATTACCAAAACTAAGCGGCAATGCAAACACGGATGTGTTCAAGCGATATACGCCAAGCTGGGTTGTGAAGTGTTAACGACGATGACATGTCGAAAAGTTACTCGAAAACTACCAGACGTTTTCCGACTGAACTCTGCACGGACTGAGATTAGGAAAGATTGGGTTATATAAGCGGGGGTGTGGTAGATTCCTACTTTACGGACATTGCATGCATATTGTGTTACAAAAGAGATTAACACGGAAATAGATTTAGCAGGAGTTTTAATTAAAATTGTTCTAAAGATGGTATGTATATTGAACGAAGACAAACGATGTAATTAAAAGATATTTAGGCAGTGCGTAGGCGATTCATATCTTGTTGGAAAACAAACTTAATTTAGTAACAGTATCTAATTAAATGTTAAAGTTTGATGATAAATTTAGGTTCGTTAATGTGATATTTGATACTTTTAACTACCTGCATCTAATAAACTAGTCAATAATAAATTTATTAATTTTTTGGAATAATTATGGATCCTTGTATTAATCGGTCTTTGGCGTTACTTCTCGGTTTAAAAATGATTAGATACAGGTAACACCTTCATTTAGTGGCAGAGCTATAGGCTGTGCTGAAATCTGATTGGCTTATAAAGTGAAGGTTGGCTGCCTTTGAAAGCAACACCAGGCAAAGGAAGCAATAAATACGTAGAGATTAATTTATAATCAGTACTTAACAGTATTTACACCAATTAGAGTTATATATCAGGAATATTTCTGAAGTGATTACGAATTTACAACTTAAAAAATTAGTTTCAGAGATATTTGTCGTGCAGAAGCCGAATTTTTTGCTTAATTTCAAATGACCAAATCTGTAATTAGAATTTCAGTACCACTTATCTATGTTCTAAAAAAATTTTTTTTAAATTTTTTCATCGCAGTACATCTATTATTTTTTAATGGTAGAAGCATTTGACTTGAAAATGTCAAACACTAATTTATTTGTCAAAAATAACTTCAAACTGTAATTCTGTAAGTTTTGGTGAAAATGTTAACGTTAACGTAACAAAAAATATATTTAATACAATGTTACGGCATTGGGGAAAAGAGCTATCGTCGTATTGCTGAAGAATTTAATACAAAATTTCCCGAAGTAACTGTTTTCCGTATGGGTATACGGAAGTTGGCGAAAAAATTTTTGGAAAGTGGTTCTGTTCTGAATTTAAAGAAAAAGAAAATAGTAGTAGGAGTAGTGATGAAGATACAGTTTTAATTTTGGATTTTGGTAAGGTAATCCTAAACTTTCATTGCGGAGACGGGCGCTGCAACTGAATATGAGCAAATCCCATATTCAAAGAGTTTTGAAGGAACGCAAATTATACCCCTATAAACCGATTTTTAATCATACGTTAGAACCGGGAGATGATGAGAAGCGTTTTTATTTCTGCATGTGGATGGTAGATGAAATAATGGAGAACCAAAATTTTCACAAAAGCATTGTATTTTCCGATGAAGCAACTTTTTCTAGCAATGGTACCGTTTCGTCACAACATGTTCGTTATTGGAGTGATACTAATCCTCACTTTAGAATTGCATCAAAACGTCAATACTTTGTTAAGGTAAACGTGTGGTGTGCTGTTTCTTATCATGGAATAATAGGGCCATATTTTTTTGATGCTAATGTAAATCAGCACAATTATTTGGAAATGTTGAGCAATTTTTCTGGGATGGTTTAAGTGAACTCAGCATAGAATGTATTTTCAACAGAATGGTTGTCCGGGCCACCGTTCGCGCATCGTAGGTGCCTGCCTCAATCAAAAATTCGAAAATAATTGGATTGGCTGGAATGGTCCTGTTTTGTGGCCTCCAAGAAGCCCTGACTTAACAATTTTAGATTTTTATTTGTGGGGACGGTTAAAGCAACTAGTCTACATGGACAACTTGCCTAACAATGTGGAAGTATTAAAAAATCGCATTAGAGATGCTGTTGCATCCTTGACGCTTGAAGAAATTCGCAACAGTTACAAGGAACTGCGGCTTAGAGTCGAATTGTGTGCTGAAAGGGGTGGCGATTTAATAGAATAGTTTTAAACATTATTGTTTCTAGCTTAGTTCTTTTTTCGAAAAAAAAAATTGTAATTCCATTCATTTGAAATTAAGCAAAAAATTTTATTCCTTTAGCACTTTTTTGTAAAATCAAAAATAATTTTTTTTTTCCTCCTTCCTAGAATCCTTTGCGCATCCCAGACAACTCTGGCCATTAATTTCCTGCAGAAAATTGCGTTTATATCCTCTTGGGCGGTGGAGAGCCCTTACGAACCCTTCCACCTTTCTCACGCAATAGTATACCCTAGTTTGATCCTGAGTCACAATTGTATTTAAGAAGCTTTTATCTTGAGATAAAAGAGACAAATTTCTTGTCTAGATAATTTTTACTCGGAACTGAGCAGCTTCGAAATCCATCTTTTACTTATCGGTGAGTCAACATCAAATCTTTAACCTTGTTGATGATTACTTCAGCTTGTGCCTCTAGTGGTCTTCCATTCTCCACATCAAACATGAAAATAGGATGGACTATTTTTCCAGTATCCTAACAATTTTCTCATGGATATTCTTCGAATTGCTGCTTTCTTTTGATAGAAATTTCATGACACTTCTGTGCTCAAGTGTTTAACGCAGACAAAATAAAAGAAATCCCCTCGCAAAGTAAATAAATTGTTGTAAAACAGCTTATATCATAGGTTTGTATTTCTCTTAGGGTGTAGAAGTATTTGGAACTTTGTATAGAATCTGTAAATGGCATGAAAATTGGGAATTACGACGATTTTTTTGTCCAATTCTCTGATAAAAAGTTTCTCGATGATGACGAATTGAATACCTACTTCTAAATTGTAATCAGGTATTTGATTTATTTTTGTTCTCAATGTTCTCAATTTCCTGTATTGCTATCATTAATATAGAGGCCTAGTCTGGTGGCCAAAAATCACACAGAAGCATGCAATAACTAACCTCTCGAGAATTTAGAGATTGGCATGCCTATGTATAGCTGGGGCTATTAAGAGCACACCAACGACTGTTATGGAAACCATGCTAAACTTGCCTCTCCTCAATATTTTTATCACGGAAGAGGCCAGAATAGGAGCGTACAGACTGAGAAATTCTATCAATTGGAGAACCCACTATGGGTTGGGGCACACCAGAATAGAAACAACAGTAAGAAACCCAATCTTTGATATGGGCAGCGACATAGCAATCACCAAGATTTCCTACAATAAACCCTTCAAAGTTTTCTGGAATTGGGATGAGTGGAAAAATGGCGAAGAGAGAAAACCGCTCACCCAAAACTGGTACACAGATGGGTCAAGGGTACTAATTCCAGCGTTGGTGTCTATGGGGACAATCAGGTTTACATGGTATGTGAACCACTTGGGCGATACACAAGAGTATTTCAACAGAAATATATGCTATACAAACCTGTGCGCCAACCCCGAAGGGAGGTGATCTGCATTCTCCAAACTGCCTCCAAACTGGTATGGGAATGTCTGCAAAACTTAACTGTGCTGGCCAGAAACAATACGGTCACCTTGGTGTGAGTGCCGGGACAGAGGGTCACAACGATTAACTGCTGAATTAATTGCATTAAACAGGACACAGTATAGGGAAGTAACATGTCTATTAATAGGACATGGCTGTCTAAGGGGTCACCTGCACAAGATGGGGATCTATAAAGATGCAGACTTTGTAATGAGGAGGAGGAGACAGCCTCTCATAGTCAAGTCAAGTCAACGTAGGGTTGCTATGCAAAGCGCATTTGATTTACCAGTGGAGAAAGATTTACCAAATAGGCTTCTAAACTTGATCGAGGGAACTAACCTGTTTGAGTAAAATAAACTCAAGGTAGGAACAACACAATAGGCTCGATGGGTCGCAGTGTTCGGGATAACTAAAGACTGTCCTGCAGCAGAGATTGTAAATATCTATGAACATGACTACCAATATCACAATTGCCTCTCGTGCTTCGAATTTCAAGGAAGGAGGATGTTTCTTGTCTACTGATTTAAATTGTACTGATTCAAATTTTTCAGTTGAAGATGGATTTGGATGGACCTCCATAATCTTTTGACTGTGAGGAATCTCACGTCGTTGATATTTCTGCAATTCTTTCATGCGGTCGGCGTTTGCCAATCACATTATTTTCTGAATATCTCTACTACTTTACAGATAATAAAAGACAAAAATACAAAAATGACGTAGATTACGAAAATGGCATCGTTAGAATCATGCCCGTTTCTTCGTTCAATTCATTGCGTTTCATCTCTTTGTATTTTAGCCTCTATTTCTTTTAATTTTATTGTAAAAGCTCGTTCTTCCCTCTTATGTTCGATCGGATTGGATGGCTTGGTTTTAGTATTTCATCTGAGAATTTACAGACAAAAAGATACAACAAAATACAACAAACAAGAGAAGTAAACCGATAAACCGTTCTCGTGCTGGGGTCAAACGACTATACTATAGAAGGTATATAAATAGTGCAGGTTGTTTAGTAGGGTAAGTGGTTTATAAACAATGCATTTCAGCATTAAAGTGGCCTGTATATATTGTAGGGATTCTGTCACCAAATGGGACAACAAATTTTGTAATACTTCATTATTACTATTATCATATTTGAAATGATTTTATGTCGTGGTTCATTTAATAATATTCCCCTTACTATCTCTACTGTGCATAGAGACAGAACAAAAGAGGAAATCGGAAGATTGGAATATTGTTTTAAGATCAATATAGTCGAGTATACATACAACAAAGAATTGGTTTCGATTGAATATTTTATGAGGTAATTACAAGTATGGTTGAAGTTAATCGAATCAAGTGCAAGTATATAAAGTAAATTTATTTTAATTTCTATGTCAGTAAAGGACCAACAAGAATTACGGTTACGTCTAGTACTAGTATTGATTTTATGTACAAATCTCTCACATGATATAGAAAGTATCACCGATTTCAATGGTTTATCAGATCATGCAGGGCTAGCAGTTTATGTCCCAATTATTGTTAATATTACAGTCGACCCGTGTCAGTTTACCAGAATTTTTAGTAAAATTGGTTATCAACACTTAAAGTACTTGTTATCTTTGGAGACTTGGTTGGATATGTATAACACACACTCAGTCGAGGAAGGTTTTCATACATTTATTAACACTTTGAATTATTATATAAAGATTGCTTTTCCAATGAAAAAGTTTACAAAAACACTAGAAAACCATGGATAACTTTTGGAATCTTAATATCATCTGCCAAATTAAAAGAACTGTATCGTACTGCTGTCGAAAGTAAATCGGATACAGATTTTGAGGTTTATAGGCGATATAAATCAATTTATAGATCTGTATTAAATACAGCTAAAAAACTGAATGCGAGAGAGAATACTAGTGTAACAGCCGATTATATAACACATCTATAAATAAAAGTAAAGCTGCATGGAAAATAATATCCAACACTATCAACACTAAACAGAAAACTAATGCGGTGGCAGATATTTGTGTTGGTGAGGTTATTCTCAAAACTCCGTATGAAAAAGCCCAAGCTTTTAATGATTACTTTATAAGTTCTAGCAATGAGTATACAGCACAATTTCCGAATAATATCTTTGATAGTTCAGGTTTTACATAGAATAAGCACACTATGTTCTTAGATACGGTATCTGAAACTGAAGTTGCATATATACTTTCTCGACTGGAGTAGATTTGATTTCCAGTAACATTTTAAAAATGAATATAGAGTTTCTAATCCAACCATTTACGGTCATGATTAATAGATCCTTTATTGATGGCTGTTTTCCCGATTGCTTGAAAATTGCTAAGGTGATACCGCTACATAAGAAAAATAATGCACAAGAGTTAAAGAATTACAGACCGGTATCGCTCGTATCCGTCTTATCGAAAGTAATGGAGAAAATTATGTGTGAGAGATTAGTAGGATTTTTAGAACGATGTCAGATATTAAGTGCTCATCAACATGGTTTTACAAAAAATAAGTCTACTACTACGGCAATGATACAATTTATTAATTTACTTTACCACGAATTAAATCAGGATAACAAATGTATTGGCGTTTTTATGGACCTTAGTAAGGCATTTGACTTAGTAGATCATCAGATACTAATTGAGAAACTTATCTACGGTATACGCGGTAGAGCTTTAGATTGGCTTACATCATATCTGATAGATAGGTCTCAGGTTGTAGAAATACAAAGTCACAAATCAGAACCCAGGACTTGTTGCAGAGGCGTTCCGCAGGGCTCGGTACTTGGTCCCTTACTATTTGTTATATATGTCAATGACCTACTAGTAACCACAGAAGCAAATACGGCAATGTATGCTGACGACACTAGTTTCCTGGTATCCAATGCAAGCAGAAATCACTTAATGTCACTCAAACCTTGAAAATGAGCAATATTTACTAAACAAATTTACTTCTTGGTTCAGAAATAATAAGTTACATGTAAACCGTGAAAAAACAGTTTTTGTTCACTTTTCACCAGGAATTAACAAAATAAACGAATGTGACCTTTTACGCATAGACTTTAAAAGCGTTCAGCAAGTACAAAGCATGACATTTTTAGGTCTACATCTTGAGAATAGCCTAAATTGGGATAGTCATGTGAGTAACTTATGTGTGCAGTTATCGTCGATATGTTTTGCTCTATACAAGTTACGGAATATGGTCAGTAGGGAGATAATGGTTTCTTTTTACTATGCCTACTTTCAGTACAAGCTAAAATATGCGCTCATCTTTTTGGGGGCTACATCACACAGTATAAGAGCTTTTCGATTACAGAAGCAAGCAATAACGAACATGGCAGGAATACAGAAACGCACTTCATTCGTCCTTTCTTTACTTCGATGCATATACTTACGTTGACTGCATTATATATTCTTGAAGTTGCGATTTATGTTAAGACTCACATGAGCTTGTTTTTAAAACAGTGCGACTTTCACACTTACGATACTAGGAATAAAGACACGCTTAGTATACCAGTACATGGCTTAACCACTTATGAAAGATCTCCGATGTATATGGGCATCAAAATATTTAACAACCTTCCGATACATATCAAAAATATTAAAAGCGACCAATTATTTAAAAAAGAGCTATTAAAGTATCTCCATGCAAAGCCATTTTATACCATAGCCGAATATTTTAGTTGTAATAGTGAACTATGTTAAATATAGTCATAGGTTTGTTTTGTGTTTCTTATGTGTTCTTTTTTTTCTGTATTATTTACTTGTTACTACACCGTTGTTACTCATTTATTACCTACTTATTATAATTATGTGTTCTCTGTAATGCTATTATGTTTATTTCTGACTTATCTTATGCCTCTACTACTGGATCAATAAACTATTATTATTATTATTATTAAAGTGGCCTGCATATATTGTAGGGATTCTGTCACCAAATGGGACAACAAATTTAAATTTTGTATACACTTCATTATTATTATTTTTATATTTGAAATGATTTTGTGTCGTGGTTCATTTATAACCTCCCCTTGCTCTCTCTACTATGCATAGAGACAGAACAAGAGAGGAAATTGGAAGATTGGAATATTGTTTTAAGATCAATATAGTCAAGTGTACATACAACAAAAAATTGGTTTCGATTGAATATTTTATGAGGTAATTACAAGTATGGTTGAAGTTAATCAAGTGCAATGCAAGTATATAAAGTAAATTTATTTTAATTTCTATGTCAAATAAGTATGTCTAATTAACACTAATGACTTGAATGTATAATGCAACATATGTTTAGATCCGATAAAATAAAATATTTAACTTGATCGATAGTTTCATTACTATAGAAAGTGAAATTCGACTTTTTTTCTATTGACATACACGTAGTTAACCGAAATTTAACAATTACCATTAGGTAGGTGCGTATGTATTTTTTATAAGACTACATATGTGGTAGTGGTACTAATTTTAACCAAGCAGTCGTACAAATGCCAACAGGGCAATCAATAAAATTTCAATTATTCAACTCTTATTAAGTAATTACTGTAAAATAGATGATACGTACAATTTAATACATTGAGTAAATTGAATTACAAAAAGGCTCTAGATTGGATCCAATAATGCAACTGAGTACATCACACTGACGACAGCGCACTAATTCAAATAATTTATTTTCATTTCGTTAGCACTGCATATGAATCTCAATTTCTATATATATATATGAATGTGTGCGAGAGAGAATACTATATGTATACATATACATATATATATGGCATATACATAGTTGGCTTCTATGATGAATGAATAGTATATGGTTTGAATAAAATATGGCTACCAACGTGCGCTGTTATACACGAAGTCATTAAAATCATAGTTCTATTAACGCAGCATTTCCCTGTGTGTCCTAATTGGTTTCATATTTTACAATGTTTGTAATTAATTAAATAATTATATCCTCTCTGGTCGTATAGTAATTAATTCTAACTATATTATAGTTATCGAAATACGCACCTTCAATTATCGTAATGAATTGAATGTCATATTTCCTAAGAAATATTTCATGCAATTTAGAAAATATTTCTAAAACGGCATTTAGACCGGAGTATCTCTAAATTTCATCCTGTTACGTACCTTCTACCCAATATACCGGTTCTGGGAAAGACATAAATATAAGCGAGATGGGAAAAATAATAGAAATACCTCAGGGCAGAAATATTCAGTACTACTGGCTCTACCGGTATTTTCAATATTTACGAGGTCAGGAAGAAGCTTGCTGCGGCTAGATATGAACAAATCAGGTGGAAATAGTTCAACATGCAATTGACATGCCATTTTTCTACAATGCTCTCGCATCGTAGTTTCTACATATATACATACATATATACATATATACGGTTAAACTCTCGAGGCGGATGATTCTAGGAATAAATGTTAATTTATAAAAAAGTCTGAATACAGTTTAGGAATTTAATTTATTTATTGAAATTCATTGAAAATATAATTAAGAGGATAAAAATAAATAGGGGATATCATGCGAATTAGGAAAGTGTGTTTTAGGGCGAAATTT
Source organism: Holotrichia oblita (assembly GCA_023690525.1). Lineage (NCBI taxonomy): Eukaryota > Metazoa > Arthropoda > Insecta > Coleoptera > Scarabaeidae > Holotrichia > Holotrichia oblita. The sequence goes on along the minus strand of CM043022.1, from coordinate 79,548,577 downwards.
TAACTTTAACCGATCGTATCGATAAGTTTCGTCGGTGTATATATTTATAAGCATTTCATGTTTAATAACAACCTATATCTACACCGCGAAAGTTACCTACCTTTTCTCTGCCATCAGCGGTAATTTTTCTAACCTAACGTGCTTCAGACACGACCTGAACGAAACTTAAATACATCTCGTGTAACTTTCTTATTAGTATAGGAAAGTCGACGTCAGTGGTGTAACCTACTTTTCGAAATTTATAATAAGATTACGTTAATGTAGTCCTTCTATCATTATGTCAGCATATCCTAGATTAAAATTTCTAAATATGCATTTCCTCGGAAAGATTAATGGTAGTAGGTTGTATAAAATCGGATAACCGTAGATTGGTATAATACATAAATATATAGCACACGTTTAAGTGATGTTAAAATGAGAGATTTCGGAGAATAATTTCATTCCAAATGTCACTTTTAGATTGTAGATCGATATATAGATTTTATATGTCTCCGTGGTTAAAGTTCTGGTTCATTCGCTTCTGGTTTCGCACATGTAACAAAATCGTACTGGATTATACACTTCTCTATGCTGCCAACATCACCTTTATGTTGGATTAACTCATTCCACCTCTTTACTGTTAAGGCGGGGGACGCAACGGACAACTGAGCCTTAATTTCAACATGATAACCGTTCGGTTCTCAAGACCTATTGGAGCCTATTCCAGATTTCAGTAGGAGTTTTTGAAGCAAAACCTTACATATACATCTTGTTGAAAGAACTTAATTTTCACTGCCTACAGGAATTACAAATCCGCACTCGTTTACTTCTATAGTGGCAAGAAGATTGTGTTACAATAGGTGGCTGCTACTCAGTGCCAAAAACTGGAGAGCGTTTCCTTCACAAGTGCACCTTATTCTTACCTAAAATACTTCGAGCGATTATAAACAAAGTTTCTTGCTATAGAGTATCAGGAAGAAAATGAATCGGTTTTTCAACAACCTCTCGTACATTTTCAAATTTTAAAACGCTGCCAAGTGTGTTTTTGAATTTTTCAATTGTTGCGATCGCCCAGAAATTGAGATCTTTGCACTTTCTGTCACGTTTAGACATTATTAGAGTTAACAACTTCAAAGAACATAAATGGGTGTAATCCCGGATATAGAGAATATTAAAAGCGGTGGTGCCAAAATGAAGTCGGGAGGCCCATTCTATAATGAAGGCAACATGTTTGATACATCATTAACAAAATGAAATAAATTAATAAAGTACCACAACAGAAAGTACTACTAATGGCACCAGCTTGTAATGATCTGTCCGCTACTTTTGGGCAGCCGTACTTGCATATACAGGGTCCTTCACGGAACTTCTTGAAATTCAATATTTCAAGAATTTTTTTCAGTATGATCATATCTCGATAACATATGAAACACAGTTAACTTATTTCTTTCCAAAGCCTTTTGTTTAACATTCTTTTTTGGCTTCCTCTATTGATATTTTTTAGGTCATTTTGCATAAATGTGGATATCTGTCGTCATATACTCGACATGTACTACTCACAATTATACTACAGTCTTCATGAATGGATAATAAATGTAAAATATCAATTATTTTGACATTCAAGAATTACAGAGATTTTAAATGCATTAAAAAAGGTGTATTTTTCGGACTTTTATCAGGAAATCTCTAGAACTCGAAAACCGTAAAAAATAGAAGTCTAATAATATGATCTAATAATCAATGGTAGAGAATTATTAAGTGTATTCAAAAATGCAATAATATATAGGGTGTTCTATTTAAAAAAGGTGACTTTCATCGATGTGAACTTGGTTGAAATGAGCGTTAATTTTGGACGACCCTGTATAAATTATGATAAATTTTAGGACGTAAATTAGATGTATGCTATTTCGGCTAATAACATGCCAAATATGAGGTCTTTAGCTGCAATGCTTTCAGAAATACAGAATTTTGAACATAACGTTGCAGTTGGCCCTATATTTGAAAAAAATTGAATAACTCAAAAACGACATAGGCTGTTTTAGTTTTAGTTAAGTTTTGATGCAGAATTGTATGTCCGATACAAATGGTGCATATAATTTTGCTGATGAGTTCAGATGATATCAGTTATAACTACAAGTTTGCAGAAATGTTGAAATTCAATGAACATCAGAAAGTTCTAACGAACCAGTTCCGTGAATGACTCTGTATACATTTGGATTAGAGCATGAATAAGAATGCATGGACATTTTAAGGCGGTTAAGCACGTCTTTAGTATTCCGAATGTTTGATTCGTTCTCTATTGTTTTGGATCGCAGCATCAATCATACGAAATACTACTTTTTATTTGGTTTTATGAAGTAAGAACGTCTAAGTCAACAAGAAGCTGTTCTTATTAAAAAAAAAGTAGTATGAGTTAAGACCCCATTGCAATTTTATCTAGTCTAGGTTTCATTAAATATTTTTGTTTGTATGTAGATCGATTGGAATCCAGTTTTCCGAGAAAAATGTCACCACCCTCCCGGAGAATTGAACCGCGGCTGCTATCGTTTTGCCACAATGATAGGCAGCCGCTTAATCACTCCGGCTATCGACCCATTGTAATTGTACTGCTTTTCCTTATATGTCGACATGTTTCACGGGAAGAAATGCTAGACTAGCCGCCATAAAACGTTTTTACCGACTATTAGCCTGGTGCCGGTCAATTCCTTAAGAACAAGATTATAGTTTCGCATTTGCATGTTTTATAGCTGAACTTTTTAACTTTATTTTAAATTTGTTAACCCGAGCGGCTATAAGCTTGCGCCAACTATATATGTGGCCATTAGTTAGAATTATGCTGACAGCTGGAGCTAACTTAAGAGTTCAGAAATCTAAATTCAGACCAGCAAGTACCAATGATCAAATCTGGCATCTCCAGACTACGAAGTACATAAGTATGCGTGCCTGATTGACAATTAGGAAGATAAATATTTCCTACAAAGTTATGTTGTTGAAAAACGTTTTTTAAATATGAATTAAAGCTATCAAAATCAGCTCAGTTGAGGGATTGTTGGTCAATTACTCAGACTTAATATCTATAAAAAATTATTCGAAAGCATTATAAAACAGCAAATAATAAAGTGTGTGTATATCAAACCAAAATACTTTATTTACATACAGGGAACACACTTCGTAATTTAAATCTGCTTGACATGAACGTTTTGTGAATCATCCCTATATCAAAAACATACACGTTACATAAATTATCTATTTAAATGTCTGTTATGTACGGACACATAGAACACTTGGGTTTAGATTGTACATGCATGTACCTACATGTACAACTGCGTACGTGAGTATATTATATAATACATATCGTCTATATACATACATCGTAGCAGGCTATTAGCCATGCTATAGTCCACGGTCATCTATGCTCTCTGTATCTGACAGATTGAATTTAAATAATTCCCTTCGCAGGATTACATACGAGGTCGTCGGATTTTGTGTGGCAAATTTACCACACGACCAGCTGTTTCGTTCAATATGTTAAGTAAAGGGATTTCCATCTTGCGAAAATTTACATAATCGCTCCGGAGCTGTGTGCGCCAGGCTATACACACAACACGAGGACATAGCGTTTTTTTTCCCACTCCCCCCTTTCCATCTCGAGATGCTGAAGGTCGTTTTTGCGTGTTCGTTTTCTCAGCACGGCAAGGTTTACTCGATTAGTATTTTACGAAGGAAACCAAACATACCCCTTAAAATATGAAAACGTCCGCTTCCTAGTAGCATATAGAAGGGACGGGTAAGGTTTTATAGCCAGCCATAACCGTATTACCACATTTTTTGCCGTTAAATGCTTATACTTCTCCGTCATCGCTTTACCCGCGAATTTCGTTTATTTAGTGACATTGTTTTATGCCTTTTTCATTGTTGGTTATAGCAGGTTTTTTCGAATAGACTGGTTGTATTCTTCAAAATTGTGAAAGATTCTACACGCTGTTAACTGACAAGGCCTGTTATTCTTCTTGGGGATTAGACCTGGAATGACTCCTTCTGGCAACTTTTTAACAGATGGCGTTAGAACCTAATGCCTTACCACAGTTTTTAAGTCCTATATCTTATTTAGCGTTGCCAAATAAGATATAGGAATTTTTACCAGGGCTGTTATAATTATATATTTACGATATTTAATTGATTTGATGTAAATAAAACACTTCAAATTCACATTAACACTTTATAATAAATTTACACAATTAAATAACAACCCACTACGAAGAAACAAGCTGCATCTAGTGAATTTTGGAAGATCCTGTATAAGTTAATAAAGACGGTTATTAACAAAAGAATGTCACTAACGTATTTCAGAGGATTTGTGGACAATTGACTATCATTAGATATATATAAACTGTACGAAGTGGAATAATATTAATTCCCTATTATTGATGCTTAGCTAGCAGTAAGCATTTTATTAATAAGTGGACGTCATGCGGGGTGTCATTCTAGCATCAGATTGTCCGCATTGCTATAGTTACTGTTTAAGATAACTACAAACAAAAAATACTGTCATTACATTTTGTAAAATATGTAATAAATACGTCATGTTTTGGACCATTTTTCTTGCAAAATATCGAAGAGGCCGTAAAAAGTAACAAGTCCTCAAATACTGTAAAATCAGAAAATTTCATCAGGAGTCATCTTATGGAATTTTATGACTCGCCCAAATGCATATTGTCAAAATATCAAACAAAGAAGGAACTGGTCCAAGAACTGCAACAGCTGCTGTAGAAGCGGAAAGTAAGTGCTGCAGTTTTAGCTGTAAAGAAAATTGGGAGCATTGCCTTCAATTGCAAAGGAAGGATTCAATCAAATGGCGGCTACTGAGTTAGCGTGCCGGCAAAATAAAACATCATCCTATTTACTAGAATTTTTTAGACCGAACTAACAGTGACAGTTCTTATGAAGCAGTGCAAGAAGACGATAGAAGTTTGACAGAAAGCAAATAGCTCATTCCAAGGTCCGCGAAGTTGGCACCACAAAGTGGTCAAAGATCTACAAAAATTTTGACCATTTATTGACCACTATTGACCAGCGATCAGCGAGTTCGATTGACCACATTTTGTTTAGGCTACAGCCGTTATACCCATATTTTGGGGTCTAATGACGAAAATGCTAAAATTAGCCAATATAGACATTTTGTTCATCGGATACGATTGACCATCGTTTGACTATGTTTGACCACCTTTCACATTTTCAAAATTTTCAAAAAAGTTTTTTTTCTTTTTTTTTTGTTGCAAAACAAAATTTTTTTGCAGAATAGAATTGATCAACGTTTGACCATGATTGACCATCAAGTAATTTTTTTTGGAAACTTAACAATATTCGAAAAAAAAAAATGAAAATAACCATTTCATATCTCCAATGAGATGACATCAAACCCAGAAAATGTCACAACCTCTTGCGTAGCATTTTTCACAAATTTTGAGAGGTGGTTAAAGGCTGAAAATAATAGAAAACTTATTGTCTCGTGTCTCTAGACCACAAAAAGTCGGAAATGATCGTTGGATCACTCTCCAGTTACATTTTATCCGATCTTGAAGTTACAAGCATCGGATAAAAATTACCCGGAGGGTGGTCAAACGATAATTTTCAGTTTTATGTGGTCTAGAGATACGAGACAATAAGTACTACCATTTTCAGCGTTTGACCATCTCTCAAAATGTGTGAAAAATGCGATTCATGAGGTTATGACATTATCTGGGTTTGATGTCATTTCATTGGAGATATGAACTTGTTTTTTTTTCATTTTTTATTGTTTAAAAATTATTTGGTGATCAATCATGGTCAAACGTTGGTCATCCTATAATGCAACAAAATTTTTGTGTTTGTAGTAAAAAAAAAAGTTCGAAAAAAACGTTTTTTTGAAAATTTTGAAAATGTGAAAGGAACAAAATGTCTATATTCACAAATTTTAGCATTTTCGACATTAGATCCCAAAATATGGGTATACCGGTTGTAGTCTAAATAAAATGTGATGAATCGAAATCATTGATGGTCAATAGTGGTAAATAAATGGTCTAATCCTTTCTAGCATTTTTGTTGATTTTTGACCACTTTGTGGTGCCAACTTCGTGGACCTCTCATTCCCAAACAAGAAATTCTAAATTTGGGTCCCGTCAGATTGCTCAAGGAAATGTTATTGAAAAGAATCGAAAACATAACAACTAGAAGGTTGTTTTTGACTTCTAACAAAAATGGTTGTACATGAAATAAAACGAAGATAATCAATAATCACGATTCCAGTCGTAACATATACAAATTTAAATTACATTTAGTCTCCATCGCATACAATTAACCGACAAAATATCACCTGATAAGATACAAGGAGATTGTCCGATATCTTAGTCGTCTGCGTCCTTTCTTTCCATCAATATTTATAGACATGACAGGATCGCTATGGGAACCAAGAAGAGAATTGAGGGAAAGTAGTAGGCTTTGAACTCTTGATCACCACTTCTCACTGTTGATTTATCTTAGCTCATAGCACTTTCAGTACATCGAAAAGTACGTTAACTTTGAGTGGTTAATTATTGTCTTAAAAGATTGGCCAAGGAAGAAAGAAAGCCACCTATCCAACGGCTGGATATTGTATTTGTTTAGTAGTGGTGCTACAGGATTAATTATTTTCTATTTTAATTCAATCTGAAAAATATTTTTTTTATAAAGTCTACCTATACTTAACTGATCTAACACAAAGATCCAGATCACCTTTCAGCTAAGACAGATAATGGATACAACTAAACTTTCTTGCTTTCTAACAAATAAATAAACACAATTTACTCGAAGATTAAAGGTAGCTCCTGACTAAAATTTAGACGGAAACCGCATTTTCTGCGCGGCAAAAACTGATCGCAGCAGGGACGAAACCTGAGAGAGGAGAAAAAGAACCACGAGAAAAACGTCGGTTTTCGCAAATTTGCTAAATTGCCCTCTAAATACGTGATTCACCGGTACGTCGTCGTCGCCGGTAACAGTAACAAAGGTTAGACAGCAGGAAAAAAAAACCGTAAAAAAAACGAAAGAGAAGAGGACCGTTGTAACTGCACACGTTCGACGACTGCAAAGTGGAAGGCAAGAACAAGAAAAAAAAAGCAGGCACTCCACACCCGATGCTCCCCTTTTGGAAAGTTCCCATCGACTACTCAGAATCGGATCTAGGAGAGAAATGTTGAGGTATTTGCTTCGTGTGATAGTTTAAAAGGACTTACTGCACATCGTAAGGCTTGCTTCACACCTACTAGGTTGAGTTTCAACTATCTACAATGAATTTTCATTTCTATTCGATACAAAAATCGTCGATGAATTACGCTCAAAATAATTCCTGGATCCGGTACTGCCCTTACTGGACGTGATGTTACCTCGTGTACGGTAAAGCTACCACACGGTGACGACTGTTTTACGTCTTTCGGGTTAATGAGCGCTTAATTATCGAACTACCCTAAAAAGAACCCTAATACAACGGTCAAAAAGGAAAGGGAGCTTAACTTCTACTCTGGAATGGAATTACAAGTAAGTATGAAGAAGAATGCCTCTTTTTTTTTCTGGGCCAAGTGGAATGACCGCAATTAATTTAATGGTTTATTATCGTTTTTATTGGCAATTATTTTGTAATTTATACGTTCCGAGAATATCATCAATTATAGATGTTTGCCAACCGAATAAGCTCGATCAGAAAATTTCAGGGTTGATGTTTTCAGATCCTGTCGGCAAACAGATGTTACGAGATTAGATTTAATTAGGTGAAACTTGAAGTGTCCATAAAAATGTAAAATTACATCGTCTCGAAAATGTCCGAGAGTTTAACGATTAATTCAAACAAGAAAGTGTTAATTTTATAGGTCTTTTAGTTGAAATGACGATAAGATTTTTATCGCGCCTAAATTAGCAACTTTATGAAGCGGTGAATAAGTTTTAGTGTTGGGGTGTTTAATGTAATTAAATATTAAAAATAGCAATTGAAGTTTTATGATTCTAAAGGATGTAAATATTATATTAAAAAATTATGCTGATTAGATAACCAATAACAATGTTTTGTTTACTTAAAAATGCATAATTTGCTGAAGATATGTTGATTAATGAATCGGTGTTAATGTTAGCGATGCACAAAGATTTTGGCCAAAATTCTGAAATCAAATCATCTACCACATCAGTTAGGGTATTCATTTATTCTTCGTCAGGTGTCGACTTGGTATACCAACCACATCTGGAGTTGCAGTACTTCTGGACAAGTGCAATAAATCGTCATTGGTCACAGTTCCTCAATAATCTCTCTAATGTGTTTGCTTCTATAATGCTTGAAGTCTGTAGTCCTTAATAATTGTGCATCCTCCGACAATTTGCCGGTAGGTAAACTAGCATTTTGTGGATGCTAGCTAGGATATTGTACCACAAATACTCTTGGGTGCTTATTTCCATTTTTTTTGGAACATCAATTTCGACGGTCTAATCATAGGATATTGTAACACAAATACTCTTGGGCCAATTTTTCCAATTTTTTTCGAACATCAATTTCGACGCTCTAGTCGCAAAACAACATTCAAGACTGATATGCTCTTCAAATCGTCATAACTTTTTAAAAAGATTGACTATGAGACCCACCAATTTTTGGTGGTCCATTGGATGTCAATTTTTCTGCGAATCAATTTTTCTATTTTATTCTCTCTTGCTTGTTGCTTCTTAACTTTCCCTCAAATTATTCTTGATTTTTAGCCACCCATCTGTCATTCTTGTAGCTCGTGTGGGTGTTGCAAGCAGCACCTCCTTCATCAATCTAGCAGCATCCTGTTTGCCTATCGTATTTGTCCAGAAGTTCTTGTTTTTTTTTCTCTTTTTTGATCTGTCACTGCTTGCCTTACAAGTCAATTTGGGTCTGCTGCTTCTGGACGTGGATGATAGATTAATGTCTGGTAGGTGCTCAGATATTATAAGAAGTGTAAATTTATCAAGAGAAAATATTTCTTTCTCTTACTTATGACTTCCTTTATAATTTGAGTTAAATATTTTTCTGATCTGTTAAATTTGTCACTTGATGGTCCTTGCGAAAGTTGCAATTGCCCATGCGACGGGTAAACAGGGCGAGCCACTCTCTCCTCCCATTCCTCTTCTTAATAAGAGTGATTTTTTATAAATGTAAATTACATTTTGCAATCGTTATTAGTAAATTAGTTCATGAATTAAATTGAGTTGTGATTAGTGTAATATTATTTATTGAACCTACCCACTGGGGTTCTTGGCTCTTGCTTAAATTGTGTTTTCATGGCTTTGTTACAATGTTACATCCCAACAAGTTTCATCGACAAAATTCAAACCTTGGATGATGAGTACTGTCCCATCCATAGCCAGCCGCTCTAATCTCTGTGTTTATAGAGCTGTTTGAACTTTAAAAATTTACTGTACAGAAAACGGCACCTATCAGCAGCGGACATAGAGGCCACGCTTAAACACGTCTCTTTTTAAAGCTCTGCAGAGACCAATTGAGTCAGGTACATGAAAACTCTTGTTATTTGTCTGCTTCTGAAAGTTAAAATAATTTACTTATTTTTATTCCTGGCCAGATATTTCATAATCCCACTATGTAATGTGGCAAAACCATTCTGGCTTTTTCCCAGCTATTTTGCCTCCCAATTACCTGTACATGTCAAATAGGAGAAGAGAATATCTTATGGAAAACTGGTGTGATCTACTAATAAGAATAATTCATTAACAACAAAATGTTAACCAAAAGTCAATTATTAACTTACAATTTACGAACTCAGTATCTCGCAAATTTTACCCTTTAGTAAATAATAAACCGAAGCATAAAGGAATAAAAGGAACTTGTCCAGTCCGTGGACGCTTCGAATTCAATTACAGCGAATGATTGATAGAGTTTTCGAACGTTTGATAACAGCCGTCAAGGAAATCTTGCTGTCGAATTGTACATTGAAAAGATCCAGTCTTTGTTTAGGACTGGACTATCCTCGTATACCGTGCAGCAACTAGAACGTTAGCTTAAGTCCACAATTGGCTTTGGAAGGACGCCAGTTCTTTCTAAATTAGATCGAAACGTGAATCTATCCTTTTAGATCTCCGCAACAGCGGAAAAGAGAAATAAGCATCAAAAATTTTTCCGACAACGGAAACGGTTACGAAAGCGTCTTACGTCTGCATAGTAAGCGGTTGGATCTTTAGTTGTCTTTCGATTTCGATCGGAGACAATATCTTAAAAGGTAAGGTATTATTTAAGATTTTGAATGGAAATAAGTTACAGGAGACAAGAGACGGGATGTACCGTAGAATTTATTTCAGGTTATGTAGATCTTTGTCTGATTTAAACGACATGATATGACCTAGTTTTGACCCCTTTTTAATTAGATAGGTTATGTTTTATAAAATAAAATAATTATTTAGAGAATAGTTAATGTACTAAACTGAAACTATCTTAACCTCTGTATGTATGTACGTAGAATCTATTCAACTCAGGTCGAACAATAGACTGAACGATAATGACAGAATGGCCGATACGGACAAAAACGCCACAGTTGAATACCGTGTGCAACAGCTCCCAGTAGAATTATTGTTATTGTTAGAAAGTAATTTGTTCCCATTTACATATGTAGCCATTATCTCGCCAATTCATCACATTGACTACGTTATGCAAAGCGTCAGCTTTATTGACTGTTACGGCAATCATTATTAAGCGATAAAACACGTCTTGCTAACAATAGCCCGCCTCCGCAGGTCAAAATTCACACAATCGCTGGTAATTCTTGTTTTGTATTAATGACAATTCTTCCTAAGTTTTATTTATTAAAATAACTAAGTATACAAAGTAAAACGTTTCGTAGTTGACAACTTTTTAATGACCCAATTTAAATTGAAACTAAAAGTCGTTCACGCCTCCTGTGTTTACAAGTATAAACTTTTGGCTAGCGGAGTTTATATGGATTAGATTTGTCGCCTGTTTCTCGTTCTATTGTTAACCCAAAACGTTGGTATTAATTAGGAAAAAATTACTTTGAATCTTTCAAGTTAAAGGGTTTATCTTATTACTAAATATGACGACCACCAATTTCATCTCAAGACGGCCATTATCATCTTTGTAGGAATTAATCAATTCAAAACAGTTCAGCAATCAGATGTCAGTGAGTTTGAGATTTAAATTAGGCTGTTTAGATTTTTGTTCAGAAAGGTTGATCAGTTCGAATTATTTTCTTGTAGTGGATCATTTTATGCAATGTAGACAGAAATGTATACAGTACAAATCACATGGCCTATGGTTGATAGTCTACACCTTTCTAACTGGTACAACTTGCAAAATATAACACTCAGAATAGTGCTTTCCTGAGCTTTTTTGTAAAAACCTAATAGTGTATAAAAAGGTTTAATTTATTGATATGTTGTGCTGTTAAAACTGGATTCACGCAAAAAGAGAAAATATCACAAAGAACGTGTAGGGAGCATCAAATTTTTTTACAAAAAAAAGGTAGTTGTACCAATTCAAAAGGTGTATCAAAGATTAATTTTGTCCGTGATTAAGGAGAGCACCGATCATAGGTTCACGGTTTATACTGTATAAGTGTTAACTGTCATGTTTCATGTTTCGTTTTATTAACCACAGATTCCTCAACATAGGATTCAGCAATCGTATCGTTTTTCCACCCACTCCCCCCATGGCGCTTTAAAGTTTCCTTACTGCCGCCTGCGTTAGCAAAGAGGGTGGCGGACGTTCTACGAAAACAATGTCCCCTATAAAGTAATGGTTCCGGCAAATGCACATACTTGGCAATTTTGCTTGATATACTTCCAAAAGTATGGATTCCAACTGGCTGGACTGGCGTATGCTTAGGACGTAGAGCTAAATATTTGTTAAATAATTCTATGGATTTTACTTTTCCTTCAAACTCTGAAGTGATCACAAACAATCGAGGCTTGTTGGTCTTTGCTTTAGTTATATAAACAACCAAAATTGTTTCTTTGTGCTCTATGTTACTTACTTTTAAATTCAAAAGTGCTTCATTACGTAAAGCTCCAGCAATGCCAAACACAACACAAATCTAAAATAGTTACTACATTCATATAAAATTGGTTTCGAAAATTTTACATAAATTACCTTCATCAACAAGTAGATTTCATCCGGTGCATTTAGTAAAAAATTAAGTATTTCTTCCTGTGAAAGGGTTTTGAACTACTTTGGAATATGATTTCTTCCGTTTTGTTTAAAAAAAAACCTTACCTAAGTTTTTTATATTTACTAATGTCGACGTCATTTTCTCCTGAAAGAGTTGCTTTCACCATGGAATAATATGACCACATCGAAGAAGGAGAATATTCTTTCGATAAATCGGAAAAATACGCCAGTAAAACGTTTTCACTATATTTTATAATTCCGTATTTTTTGCACCACTCCATGAATGTGTCATACTGGCGATTGTATTTTTCGACTGATTTTTGTGGTAGAATTTCGAAAGACGTCACTAACGACTTCTTCTGAATTTCAGGCGGCGTGCACTGAATGTCTTCTTCCATTATTTCTATAAATAATTCGCGAAAAAACTTTTACTATTGAAGCCCTGATAGCGACAAACAATTTTTGATTAATGTCATACAGTTATGGCTATGTTGATAAAGATTAGCGGCAGGTAAAATGTTTGATTTTTACAATAAGATAAAGTGTTTGTTTACTTCCGAAAATCGGTACGGTTGGCGATAAAAATCATTAACAAAGAGTTTGAGTTACGATATCTGTATCTATAGTGATAGTCACACAATATACCATGTTTTGAAACATTTCCAAATCATAATTATTAGACAACATGCGAAGCAGATCTACTACAATTTTGGAAGACCCACCATTGTTCTCCAGACAAATTCTGGTCCTTGGTAAAATTGTATGGTTGTCCAAGTTTGTTCCTCAGCTTCACTAATGTGCCTCCTAAGATTGCCAATAGTTTTTAATGATGTTTGCTGTATTAAATCCATGAAATCCTTCAAATTGCCTAAGATATAATAATCTAGAGGTCGTCTTCTCTATTACCAATTATGCATATGTCCTTGAAATCATTGATTAAAAAATGATCTTAGACGTAACGCTAAGTGCGGAGGGACACCATTCTGCTGATATTAACTAGCATTTATGATTGTCAGAGGAACATTGTCTAACAATTATCCCACTTGAACACTTTTAACAAGAGTCATTCTGAACAAGGAATGAGATACTAAAACAGAACTAAATATTGACTTTTCTGAAATTTTAAATATCCAATAATTCAACGCTTTGTATTTTGAAAACAGAGAACTTTAGGGCAGAACCTTATTACACTTATTACAACTGCAGTCTTCTATCTAAAGTAATCAATAGCGTTGATGAAAAAATTTTGTTAACAGCAGCTTGTTGAGAAGTTAATACTGTCCTCAATTCGAAGCAGCAATGTGTACGAACACCCCTGTGGAGACAACTAATTCAATTGGATTGGTTGAAAATAGAAAGAGAAGTGCTCTAAGGATTTATAATGGAACCGTTTGTGTTCTTTCATACTTCTATAATGATTTACTACCTCTGTTAGCGTCATAGATCAAGTAGATGTTTTGGGGATTCACTCGAGATATTTATCAAACCAGGTGTTTCAAACAGTGCTAGATAATTCCATAGAGTGTTTTGCTGTCAAATTATGAAGTATTGGGCTGCATTTTGATTCCTTCCCTTTGTATTATATCTGATACTTCCAGCTAAGACGAGCTCTCAGCGTTTGTCAAATTTTCTTGGTCAAATTTTGGAGCTTTCTTGCGTGCTTCTAGAAGTGCCAATTAACTTTTCATCCATCTTTCTTATAAGTCTAGTCTCTAAAATTTTATATTATCAGTTCTTCATTTCAGCTTCTAGAATTTTCTACTATTTCGTTATTCAACCTTCGAGAATCTTTTACCATTTCTTCTTTTATGCTTCTTGGTATCGATTGGTACCACTATCTATCTCAAACACGTGATTTCCTTCCATGTCTTTCCAGAGTTGCTTTTGAAGTTCACTTGTCTTTCCCTTGATATCTTGATCTCTTTGGTTAAGTTCTCGTTTGACATCCACCACCTAATTTTATAGAATTGAGAGAAAAGTATTTTACTTGGTTGACTATATTTTAGGTGCTTAATTGAAAATTGTGGTCCTAATTCTAATGATAAAAGTGTTTTTACAAATTTAGTGCAAAACTATTGACAAGCGATAAAGTGCAGCAGCTAGAAAACTTTACCAATAATGGAAAAATAAAATATCAAGTCGAAATACGATGCGATCAGGGTCGCTAACCCTCAGAGAAAAAGAAGCTGTTCCGTAAATATTTCGTTGTTTACGCTTTACTTGAATTTAAATTCATTTCGACGGGGCATAACCTTTAAACGGACGTGACACTTTGGGGTCATCAATTCAAAACTTATTTCCAATTTCACGACACCGCATCAGAAAAAAAATGGAGATGCGGAAGAACGGAAAGGAGATAAAATCATAATTCAAGGAGAGAAATTGTTATCCGGAAGAAAAACTCTCCCGTACAAGAAAGAATATCCGCAAACTCTAAACGCAGAGTCGTCTATAAATCTCCACGCGCAAGACACGTATTGATACGGTAGGCGGATAATTCCACTTTGTTTTCCATGAGCATATTTACTTTTCACGACGTTACCTTATATCCACAAATCTTTTTTTATGTTCCCCGACACACAGAAGCGGGTTTTCATTCTCTCTCTCTGACACATATCGCACTCTCCAAACACACCAATACACTTGCAACAACACTATAATTCAATTTCTGCGCACATGAACCGGACGAAGCGTAGAAAGGAACCGCCAGTGGAACATTTTTAGTGTATAGTGTGAGAGATAATATAGGAAAAATGGTTACTGCAATGTGGTTCTAGTATGCCTAGATATTAAATCTAATGTAAATATTGGCGTAGCACAATACTTAGTTTTACACCACGCTGATTCGGTATAACTTCTTTTACTTGAAGCTACGAGAGACCTGTTGACAAGTAGTTCGTGCTGGATGGCCGGAAACTGTTGTTTGCAAAGAAAAAATTGATCTGGTCCATGTAAAATTCATAGCTCAGACTTGTAGCTCTTTAATAGTTAGCGTAGAAATCATTTTACATTTTTAGCTAAGAGGCAGAAACAGAAAATAATGTAAGAGAGATAGTTGGTGAAAGTGACTCGGAAAATGGTGGTAACACTGAAATACAGGCGCCTCTTACCAAAAAAAAAAAACGAACAGCTATTCCACAAACACTTCATTGGGATAATGACGATTTAGAAGTAAACAGGCAAAATAGACGTGATATAGAATTTCTTGATCCTGGAGATGAAGTTGCTTCACCATTGGAATATTTTACAATTTTTTTTTTCTTTTGGAATTGTTCATCATATTGTTGATGAAACTAACTTATGCAGTACCCAGGTAACTGGTACCTGCATAAATAACACCACCAAAGAAATGACAGATTGCCTGAGTATATTCATAATTATGGGCATTATTACTTTGCCCAATTATCGGGATTACTGGGCAGCCAGAACAAGAATTGAGCAAGTGAGTTCTGTTACGTCTCTGATAACATTCAGAAAATTGAGGTGATTTGTCCATTTCAATAATAATGATCTTGCTGCAGAGTCTGAGGACAGGTTTTTCAAAATCCGTTCTCTTTTAGACATGGTTCGAGAAAATTGTTTAAAAATCGAACCAGATAATTCATTATCTATAGATGAAACGATGATTCCGTACAAGGGAACGAGAGCAGGGAGTCTTAGACAGTATATCCAAAGTAAGCCCCATAAAATTAAGCCTTATCAAGGATCAAAAACTTTCGACCTACTGAACAATACAAATATCTAGCTAACGAACGAAGAAGCAGCAATGGGTGTTGGTTCTGAAGTAGTTATAACTTTGTGCAAATCCATATTTCACAAAGAAGATAGTATAGTTTACTTCGATAACTACTTTTTAAGTCTGAAGCTTTTCAACTATCTTCGCGATGATTTGAACATTGTAAGTCTTGGAACCCTGAGCTGCAACAGAATTGGAGGTTGTTCTTTGATGAGAGATAAGGATCTGCAAAAGCAAGGAAGAGGAAGTTACGACTATCAGAAAAGTGATGAAATTATTATCGTAACATGGTCAGATAACAAATGTGTGCTCATTGGCAGCAGCATTTATGGAATAAATCCTACATCTGTTATTCAAAGATACTCAAAAACAGAAAAGAAGAGGCTTGGAATACTATAATATATATAATATAATACTATAATAATGTCCAAATATTACAAAACAATACAACAAGTACATGGGTGGTGTCGACAAAGCAAATGCTCTAAAGGCCTCTAAGGTCTCTAAAGCAATTTAGAGCCGAAATCGCCAGCTCTTCTCTTGACTTCAGTGGGCAAAGCAAAAGGTGGGAGGATTGCAAAGATCAAAAATGTTCAAGTTCCTGTCAAGTATCCTGTGGTTCCAAGACCAAGTGATATAATGAGAAAAGACACTGTTGGACATTTCCCCATATATACCACAAAAGGAAGATGTCGGTTTTGTACCAAAGGCATTTCGCTCTTAAAATGTCAGAAATGTGACTGCAGATTATGCATTACTGAAAATAAAAACTGTTTTCTGTTATTTCACACTGAATAATTTTTTTCAGTGAAATACTTTTATTATTTTACTTCATTACTTGTTCTATTTATGACTTAATGTGAACATGTGGTCATAACTGCAAACTCTGATTTTTTGGTAATATTATACATTTTTTATTAAGACGGGGTCTTCGAAATACCTATAATAGGTCACATACATGAGTCTTACAGGTCTAAAAAGGTGGTTGCACGATGAGTATCGAAAATATTGACCCGCATTCGACAGGTCACTTCAGAGACGAATTTGGCCATCACTAAACGAGATCCTGAACACTTCCTATGGAGATTGTTACTGTATATGACATCTGGGTTCACCATTATGATCTGAATCGAAAAAGGCAGAGCATGGAATGGAGGCGCAGAGGTTTACCACCCCCTCGAAAGTTTCGTGCAACATCTGCGAGGAAGATCATGGCCACAGTGTTTGGGGATGCCGAAGGAATTATCCTTATATACTTTTTACCATGTGGTCAAACCATAAGTAGGTACTATTATGCTGCTAAACTGTGTAATTCCATCAAAGAAAAATGAAGGAGAAACCTCAGACGTGGCGTCCTGTTTCATCAGGATAACGTTCCTGCTCACAGGAGCTGTTTCAATGGATACCATACATAATGCAGGCTTCAAAATTTTCCAATAGCTCCTTTATTCTTCAGATTTGACACCTAATGAGTTCTAAGTAGGAACGATGAAGCACTGATGATAGAGGGACAATATCTGAACCGCACCAATTTGCCGTAATAATGTATCTTGACAATCTTGATAAATCGTTCTGCACAGATAAAGAGATTATATAAAGAAAATTTGTCGTATATTTATATAATATATTGCAATTATTTCCTAATATTACGTCCTGTACTATACATTACGAAGCGATTCTCCCTATCACGCTATACACGCACTAAATCGTCCTTCGACTCGAACTAAATCAAAATATATTACGTCGCCGGTGATAAAAACAAACGATAATTTTTACCTCGACCGGTATACTCGCGCCCTAGTAGAGAAAAGAAAGGAAGCCAGCCGCTCCATTGGAAAAATCGCGCCAACCAACATGATCGGTTTTTTGCCGATAAATTATTCGGCAAACGCATAAACAAAACATAGAGGGCGTACGGTGGAAAATGCCGGTCGTCATAAATAGAGATTTATAAACGGGTTTCTCCCTTCGCTTCGTTGGTCCGCTGTCGTGAATAAAAGGAACTTACGACGGTGGACAGGACCGTACTGAATCTACTACACCATACATATTTATATATTGTACATATTTTCTGATAAGGATCTCGTCCGTTCGGTTCTAATATAATCAGGAATGATTCTGTATTTCCTGTTTTTCTTAGATTTAAGTGGATGTTGTTAGATGTGGAACTTTTTCTGGTCCATTGGTTGATCATGGAAATTCATGAATTCCTAAAGGATGCAGGTTTTATTTGTGTTGAAATACGTAAGAAGCATCAGCTGCCATGATAGTTTGTAGCATTCTTTGAGATATTTTTGCACTTCACCATTTTTTTTAGCAACTTAATCGTAATTAATTTTGTCCTTAATGTTTTTGGAAGTGTTAAAATTAAACGTAGGAGTCGTTAGACAAGAGCTCGTGGACTCTCGTCGTGGAGCTCGGGAACTCCCTCATGCTAGTGATAATTTGATAATTTTAATTAACATCATTCATCACTCCGTTCCACTGTAACCAGACCGAGATAAAAGAATACCGTGGTTGCGGCTCGATTTTTCTTTTAAAACACAAATTACTTTCCAGAAGTAATTTTTCCTTTCCGCCAGTTTCTTATTTTAAGATCCGAGAAGAACCTTTACTGTTTTAAATCGAAGATTTTTATCGCATTTTATAACGACCTTGGGGATCGAAAAATTAAACTTGTATGGTTCTTCCGGATAAGAATTTAGATTAGTTCTTTCTTATCTTGTGTTACATATATACGTAAGTTTTTTTCTCTTGGGTCAAATCCGAGTGATATAGAAGATGGATCGTGGTTGTAATGGAATTTACACTACAAACGAACCAATACGTTTGATGGAATAAAATATGGCCTAGAAATAACTTGCGATACAAGGGGCTTCTGTATATTTATTGAAGATTTATTGGGGAAACTTTGATATCGATCGTGCTACATAAGGCATAAGAAGGTTAATATACCTTATCCTTTCCACTCCATGCGTTATCGATAGCCAACTTGAGAATAGGTTTTAGTATCTGTTTTTCTAGTTTTGAATGGAGGAAGAGTGATTTGTTGTTTCGTATAAATCTTTTTTTTATATTCTCGACTTAGATAGCAATATTATCTCTATTAAGAATAAATTTAGAATCAATCTAGTCAGTCGACTACTAAGTCAGACAACGTTACAAATATCTATTGATACGCAACGATATGACACACAAGATTAAAGAGAGGAGACCGGAAACATTAGAAAGATATCTTATCATTATATGTGAACTGCACCTTTCTAGGTCGTCTGGAAATAATCTGCAACATTAAAGGCAAAACCGACAATCGAACAATAGTTACCTTGCCAAAAATTTGGACATGCATGAACTTCAACAATTGTAATGGCCAATAATACGTACAATCCCAGAGTTCCTGGTGAAGGGCTGAACCGAACACCAACGAGGATTTCTAAAATTTAAAACTTTTCCAGAGTCGAATTGGTCCAATACATTATTAACTATGATGCTGACGTTGTGCTCATTGGAGAAATATAGCTCTGCTCAGGATATAAGCTTACTACCATCATTTATTAGAGGAATAATCATCTTCGACATGTTCCACTTCTGCTGCTTGGTCGATGCTTTTGGTGTTACTGGTATTTTGATCTTAATCTTCTCTTTCTTCGGATGCTTGATTTGAATGCTTATTATGAAGATATGAGGTATACGCTCCTGCCACGATTTATTTTTTAGTGTAGAATATTCTTGATATGGCTGCCTCAAAACATCTACCATCAACCATTCGGGTGGAAACGATAGCACATCTATCTGATCATAATGCGATATCGATAGGCCCTAATTTGAACTGGGAACCTCAGACTTTGCCCCGGAATTCCCCAGTTTAATCAATAGTACTGACACCTTCGAGTTAGATGAATGGAACCGAATTGACCTCATCTTGACATATTTGAAATAAAATATCTAAACAGGTAATTGCCATTCCCAACCAAGATCAGGGCTCGACATTCCTACAAAATTATCATCCCATCACTCTAATTTCCGAGATATTTTGACCAGTCTAAAGACAGAATTATTCATCTTAAACATCTTCATTTTAGAACTTGGTTTTCTATAGTTTCCCAAATTCCATGGTAATTTCGGAAAGGCAACATATTAAGTGCCATGGCCAGTTAACGCCCTCTGTAATTGATGTAAGCTGTTGGGGGATGGTAAGGTTAAGGATGAGTGAGGTCATACGCAAATCCCTTGGACTAAGCACTACAGATTTATTCACAGAATCTTCAGCACTGCCGTCAATCATGGCATTTCTCTCAAACATATCATTTGCAGTGGGACACCAAGTTTTAATTTCGTCTGGAAAATCCATTAGGTATTCCTCAAGGTTCTGTTTCACATGAATGAGCTTCCAAACATACCGTAAGTTTAGGGTAATTTTTGGCCGTCTTCAAACCGGATGGTATTTTGCTTAGGGAGTAATGCTAGATCAAAGGTTGACCTTGAAACACCATATCCAAAAGACTGTTGTATGATTTCTTGCAACTAGATCTGTTCTTAATGGTTTTCTCCAATATGAGGAATCTTAATTGGTAAAATTTAAACGTCTAATATATTTATATTTTAATAAGATATAAAAAACTTCGTTAAAATTATAATTTTAACAAATTTGTTTATTCAGTCACTGTCAGTTTTTAAAATCCGATTATTAAGATGATGGTAATTTACTGTCATGAATTAACTGTTTTCTTCTAACTAAAGGAAAATCACCAATGATATTACATATTTGTCAATACACAAAAAATTATTTTATTAATTTTGAAATCGTAACTTAAATAACAACATAAACACTTGAATAGGATATATATCACAGTTTTTTTCCTTCACCTTTATCTTCAAAAATTAAAATTTCTTTTCGGATCTTTAACGAATGATAGACTTATCTTTCTCGAAGCTAAAGAAAATGGTCTGATGGACAGTTAACAATGCTACGCATGGACTTCTGGATCTTTCCTTTCAAAGAACATCTAACATCTTTCGTACAATTGAAAAACTTAAAGTCTCAGTTTTTGGTTATTAACGTCTATTCTGTTTAATTTTCTTTAAATTTAAAAAATCTGGAAAATTATTTTTTCACTGATTTATTCCCAGTCACTGATAAAGTTTTGAAAATCCTAGAAATCTCTAATGAATGACATATTATCACGAATTAAATCGCGGCGTTTCTTAACTAAAATTATGACGTATGCTGTTCTGATATGTCAGTTGAAAGAAATTTCAATCCTATATAATGCCAAAAACAAATCTCCATTTGATGGGAAAATTTCTGTCAACTTGCAAATGTATTGCTTCAATCAACGATATAACCTACAAATTAGGCCAAAAATATTGGAGAACTTCTAGTTGCGGCGTTTTGGTAATTATCTTGATGCTAATTCCATCCTTTCAAGTCAAAAATCTCGAGTTCTACCCTGGATAAAAATAATTTGTTTCATATTACAGACGAAATCTTTATAAAATGGATGAAAATTTGTTAACGGTATTAGTTTCTATTCTTGATTTTCAAAGATGTTTTATACTATCAATCATTCCTCGTTCAAAACTATTTTGAGTTTTGTTGGTTAAGATCAAAAGTTCTTTAAATTTTTTTCATTCCTATTTGGAGAAGTACAACAGGTCCGTGTTAAGACCATGATTTTATTCCTTTATAGATACATATAATGTCAAAATTTCATAAAGAATCAACGCTTTTCTGAAACACAAGCTACAAAATAAGCAACCCGTTTGGTAGCTGAAGTGCTAATATAACGAGGTGATGTTCGAATATTGTTGGAGCTGGTATGTGGCAGTTGGATGGGGTGCTAGAAGAAATATAAAATGGTGTTACTCTACTTTGGGATAAAACAATTAATTTATCTTGCCTTTTAAAAGACGAAGTAACAAATGCACACTATTAAGAACTAATAGATTTTGATCTTCTAATTGTTTATGAAATCTTGAAAGTTTATCAAAATTGTGTTACAGAAAATATATTATCACTAGTTGACAGACAAACATTACACGATACAAAGAGCTTTATATAAACTTCTCTGTAATGCATACGTATATCTATGGCACGGAACCGTAGTTAGTACCTGCTGTAAAACCGGCTTATATTACGACATAACATCCAGTAGCATTATGTATAATATTTCTCTTAGCACAACTCGATAAGGGAATATCGTGTTTTGCACACGGCTTTGCTGAAGATATATTAAGTAGATTATCAGTCTCAAGTCAATGATGGCGAATGCTTGTATGGTCGGGAGAGATATGTGTGTACCTATACTCTTGTATATGCGGGTGTTTATGTAGCAGTTATGAAATATAGCAGTGCGTGTTTGTATGTGAGTTAAGCCTGTCAATTTGCATGAAAAATTGAGTGTCGGTAAAATGGGCTAGATTGGCTTAATATCCGTCGATAGACTTTTCTTATCTTCTAGGAATTTTTTGGAAAATATTCGTTTAAAAAGGGTTTATTTACGCATGATTGTTTATAAACAGATGTTGGTCGTTAATGTTAGGGTATCTGCCTCTTTGTTGAGGAAGATACAACATCATACTAGAATGTTTCTAGTTGTATTTTTCCGATATAACTTTATATAGTGGGGGAAGTTATTACAGCTTCATGAAAAATCGAAAATTGTCAATAGTTCATACTAGTTCTCTGATATTTTATTTTCTTGATGTTTACCTGATATTTACATATTTCATCTTAAATAAGTTGTCAGTTATATGAAATATATCAACACATTTTGGTGAATCAATCTTCAGCTGATTCCTATGTTGAATTAGCTAAAAGGCTTGTTATCAATGACGATTTTTCAGTTTTGATGTCTATTATTTAAAACTTTAATTGATAAAATAATTATTTGTATTTTTTTTTTTTTAGCTGGGCTTATAAAACACTATTATTAGATATCACACTATGTTGGTTAAAAACCCTTCCGAATGTACGGGATCCGCCTTTGACGTCAACACGTCGTAGTTCAAGTGTTCATCTTCAGAAGTCAATTTACTTAAAAAGATCTGGTGGTGTTAACGCTATAATATCTTTAATTTTGAAAGTCTTTCCTCTACCTACAACATGTTTTTTGTGTTAAACGCTAGAGGTTATAGTTATCACTATTTTTGCAAAGTATACAAATTTTGTTATTCAAACTGTGAGATAAAATAGAAAAATATGTATACACATTGTTTTTCAATTTAATTTATTTTAGATACAATCAAAATTGTTATAAATTCACGTTTATTTAAATTTATTCCTAACATTACAAAGTTTAGTATGATTTCATAAACTAGTTTTACACTTCAAGCTATTCAAAACCAAAGAGTAAAAGCTGAAAAAAATTACGTTTTATCCTAAATTTTTAGATTAAGAGAGGAAAGATATTATTTTGAAATTCCTGTAAAAATGTCATATAATGATGTCAAATTTAGTAAAGAATGGGTGCTTTTCAAAAACATAAAGAAAACATAATTTAGGTAACGCTGACTGTATCGACACATGAAGATAGCGGGTGAGTATAAGATTCGATATACGATTGAAAATTTAAGGTAGTCGTCACTTGGATCCCATTCTAAATAGACGAAATAAAAATTAAAAATTACTTAGGGATAAGTTCAAATAATTTATTGCCTTTTTCGAAGTAACAAATGCACACTTTTAAGAACATAGATTTTATCTTTGGCAAAATTGTGTTGAAAATATATTATCACTGCAGACAAACAAAATATATTCGCAATTGTGTTAGAAAATATATTAAAGACAAAGCCGTTACGTTACCAGCACACGTTATATCGCAAAGAACGCCTGGACCGATATCGATGATTGGCACGGAACCGTAGTTGGTCTGCTGCCAAACAAGGCTTAAATTACGAAATAACATCCAGAAAAATTATGAAAATTCATTTTCTTAGCACAATTTTACGACGCCATCTTTATAATAGATGACGTTTATGAAGATACGTTAATTAGATTATCAGTCTCAAGTCAATGATGGCGAATGCTTGTATGGTCGGGAGAGATATGGGCTGTACCTAACTCATTAAATATGCGGGTGTTTAAATCAGTTATTTTATAGCAGTGCGTGTTTGTGTGGAGTTAAGCCTGTCAATTTATGAAAAATTTATGTAGATAAATACACTATAACTTACTTTAAAATGATCTTGGCAGCAATACACAGTGGATTTGTCAGATACAAAAACTTTACGACGCATTGCTTTCTGCCAAACTTTTCTAGTTTTAATGTCAGAGGGTACATTAATAAACAATTTCTCTGGGGCATTGATTTGGATGTATTCGTTAGAAAAGGGTTTATTTATGCCACTTTCTTATAACTCATTATGATAAAGTAAAACGTAATAGTCCGGTATCTGCCTCTTTGTTGAGGAAGATACATTTTTATGCGATATAGGTGCTACGCTTGCTAGTTGTATTTTTCCTGTGGTTAACTTTGGAGTAACCACGGAAGTTTTTTCAGCAATTTCTTTAAAAATATGAGATGTTACCTACATCGACGGAAAAAGTTGTAAGTTATATGAAATATATCAACACATTTTGGTGAATCAATATTCAGCTGATTCCTATGTTGAATGTGTAATTAGCGGTTTGTAACGGTCTTCATTTTTGGTGGACAATCCCGTGATTGCTTATTATGATTATCGAACATCATTTTTTTTTAAATAAATACAATGTTGATCCATTAATTTCTAAATGGCTTCAAGGTAGTCGAGAACTCCCACCATAAACAACACCGATAATACTGACTATAGAAGCGCTTTGTTTATTTTCAATTGGCATAGATCGCAGCATAAATGACAATAGATTCCGCCAAGCGAGCACGTGATACGGAAATTAACCCGATTAAGTGTTTGTATTTAGCATAGAAGCGTTATAGTGGGGGGTGCTTGAATATTATCCTTTTGTAATTTCAAACGGGCTTTCCGTATATCATTTCGGGGCGATGATGGTACATTAACCTAACGAAACTACTACTCTGTCACTGTGAGTACGCCATTTTGGCCGCCGTAAAACAAGTCAGCCGACGTTTTGTGGATTTAATCTATGGATGTGTGTATGTGCATGTTTCTACGGCATTCATTATGGATCCATTGTTTGAGTGGAGGATGGCACGATAATAAGCCCTATAAATCGGTTATTTTCGGTTTTATGCGTGCAGGACGTACTCGACTAATTGCAGTAATAGAATTCGGCTTTGATGTCGGATATACTGTTTTATGTCTGTAGAGCAATAAGGAAGATTGTAGTTGTAAACTTTAGAATTACTGTGGCCGCTTTATACTAAATACATGGTTAGGAATGAAGTAGTGCCTTCATCGTTCGTTCAATACCGAATTAAATTGTTTTATTTTGTAATTCCTATTTATAAAGTCTTATTGTGGAATAATTTTGTATGAACAGGTATAGAGTTCATAACCTTAAAGGTCTCTAAACTGTTGTTTAAAATTATTGAACAGTTATGTGGCCTGTATAATTCTGAATTGTCGTTCAACCATGTAGATGCTTTCATAGTCTTTATAAAGATGGTCTAATTTTACTGTTCGTTGACAAATAATTGTACAAATGCTAAAAGATGGACCTAAGATGAAAGAATCAAAACTGACAGTTTTTAGTTTCTGAAAAGTTGATAGATGACTGCTTTTCTCTTTTAGCTCTCTTCCGCGACGCAATGTCCCTCCACTTACGCAAGCAGATGATATCAGCTGGCGTCGCTTCCTCCTGCTCACTAATGTACTGCAGTGCTTTCTCAATTATCTTGAATCCTTCTGAATGTGGGATGAGATTTTTCCTGTCATCGAAGGATCCCTCCTCGTCTTCTATTACTTCCTCCTGTGTCACCCGTCCCACAATATCTTTGTCAGTTATTTCAACAACTTCGTCGTTTTTCCATCCATTCTGTAATGTCCTCTGCACTGGCATTACACAACCCGGTACTTTTTCCAGCAACGAAACAAGTTTATCGTTTTCATCTTCCACTTCGGTTTCACACACGGCTTCATGATCCAAGAGAATTTTCCAAGACCTTACAAGTGATATGTTTGGAATCTCTTCCCATGCTTTGGCCAACCACCTTATGACATCCAGCATGTCAATCTTTCTCAATGTAGTTACGTAGTCTTCATTATTATCAATTGCTGATATCAATTAATTGAGAAGACGCCGACGATACTTTTTCTTCAGCATTTCAAGGACGCCATGGTCCATCGGATGACAAACAGCTATCACATAGAGTGATAAGAAGAGAGCTTTGATGTCTCCATCTGTGAGGTCGTCAGTGGTTGGATATGAAGGTCCGTTGTCTAGAAGTAAAAAAAAATTTTCTCGGCAAATTGTTTTTCTACAGTCGGAACGAATTCATTTTGGAACCAAGTTTTAAAGATTTCTGAATTCATCCATGCTTGCTTTTGATGTGTGTAATATAGGGGTAGTGATTATTGATTTTTCAAAAGCTCTAGGATTTTTTGATTTTCCTATTAACGTCAACCTAAGCTTATGGGTGTCCGTTTGCATTACAGCATGCCAAGATGGTGACTCGTTCCTTACTTTTCTTGTATCCTGGTGCAGCGGCTTCTTTTTTTGATGCAAGTGTTTTTGTAGGGAGCATCTTATAATTTAACCCTGTCTCATCGCAATTATACAGCCTCCTTTTCAATAAGCTTGAAAAGATAGTCTTTCAAGAGAGGTACAGCCTCTTTGTCAGCAGATAAAGCCTTCCCGCTGATGGTAATCTGTCGAATACCGATTGGTTTTTTTCCATCGATCTAGCCACCCATCACTCGCAGTAAATTCTGAATCTTCTCCTTCTATTTCTCGCTTAAATTGCAATGCTTTCTCCTGTAATATCGGCCCAGTAACAGGTAAGCCTTTTCCTCTTATGTGTTCATGCCTTCCTCAACTTCTTTATGCTTACCTTTCAGCATCGTATTTCTTAGTTTTTTTCCACTTCCACTACCTTGGACAGCACACCACTTTTCAAGTTCTTCTTCCAGTCTCCAACTGTACTTTCCCCACACCTAACTCTGAAGCAATAACCGTTACCTCAGAGTCCAGTGGCTTTATAGCGCGCAGTTTCTCCTCCAAAGTCACTACAACATTTTTTCGTTTGTTGATTCACAACTCACAACTGACGAAGCGAAGAGCAGGTAGCAGGCCGTGAGGAAATCTCCGCGCCAATCTCCGCGCCTTGCATGTTTCAACTTGCAGACCGTATAGTACGGAGACCGGATAGTAGCGAGCCGGATAGTCCAGAGTCTACGGTATATGTATGTATATAATAATGATTCAAAAAACTGGTGTATTGATTCATATAAACGAAAAATTTTACGTTAACCATCATACAATTGGATTGGGCATTCATACGCGTCAGTCAAATACGCGGCTGATTCAAATAACCAGTGATTCAGATAAGGGGAATCTACTGGATTTAAATTGTTATTGTTCGATTGTTAAGTACGCTTCTGAGGAGTCCTATTGGATTGAGTGGCGACCCAATCTATATATAACGATCTTCCTGATATGCTGACGAAGGCTTCGTACTTAAGGCCTGTAGAAAAAGTTAGATTGAAGCATTCGGGTTCGTAGATTTTGGAATTCATTCTTCGATTTTGTGGTTTAGGTGACTTGATTGATAACTTGATCAATTTGAAAACTATTTAAGCAGTTGAGTTCCTAAGACTGTGTTAAATATCTATTCATTCCTTTGAGTCCACAACCATAAATGTAATCAAGGAGTAGAAACAGACCCAAAACTTGCCAACAGTATTTGAGGTTGGTTTTAATTTCGCGATGTATCTTTCTGTAATAGTTGAAGATTTCCTCGACAACTTTCGTAGAAAATGGAACTTATTAAATTAAACTTTATTTATCATTACCCCTCCTTTAATGATTACTTTCCTTTTCTTCGGCATCCAATCCTTTCTCATAACCCCATTCAAAATATCTCAAATTTCATTAAAACAAGGTCACCTCCCCGGTGTCGAACGCAAATTACCAACCACAAAGCGACTTATTTACCAGAAAACTTCTCCGCCCGAGCAAAAATCGCTTTGTCTCGTCGTTCTATAGTAAAAGGAGAGAACTCATCAAATACAAAGCCAGCGGAACGCTGCTATTCCTGTGGTAAATCGAAGAGCGAGAATTGTCTTCGCAAGCTCTAGAATTTGCCGACAAAAACGTCCCACTCCCGCCACTTCTCACTCTAAATCCTTAAACACTTCCGCGCCGAATTTAACTCCAGGCACAAGTTACAGATCTTAGAGGGAGAACGGAGAACAAAACGACGATTGTATACGCCTCGGTGTACTAGATCGCTGCACAAAAAACAAAGAAAACACAACAAAGTCGAGAGGGAGTTTGAGAAATAATTTTCCGGCATCTGTAGTGTTGCGATATATAATTCGTAGAAGTTCTGTATCACTAGGATTCGGGTTTTATCCTATTCAAGTATACAGGATCGTATCATACAAAATTCGACCAACCATCATATATTTTCATTTTTTTTATCAATAACTGGTGGCAGATTTTTGTGAAAATTCTCCACACGAACTGAGCGGCTAGCTTTTTCACGGATGTTCCGTAAAATCCAAACAGACATCGTAGATAGATCTGACGCGATATAACGCGGAACAGTGATAAATGTCAACCACAATGCCGATTGTCAAGTCTGTTTGTCAATTTCACGAAGATCCGCTTCGTCGATGAATATTCGGTTCGGTTCGGTTGTGGCGCGATAGGATGCCCATTCGCCCGAACGAATTGAAAAGGGAACGCAACAAACGACTACTGTACGGACAGCTTGTCGCGGAAAATCTATCGAAATAAATCAAGAATAGTAAGAGCTTTCGGATGGGACGTTGGTGGAATTGGAAAGGGTGAAGCTGAGAGAGAGAGATGACAATGGTGCTAGGCGATCGTGCGGTACACTGTACAAGGAAAACAATAGTAGGACCGTATTTAAGTGATTTTTCTTACTAGGTATCCTGAAAATTAACTACCTACTTTGATGATGTCAATAGTGTCTCCTTGACGGTGGTGCTTGCGGGGTGTTGTGGGGAATGTTTTTGAAAGATTAAGTTTGTGTTTAACTTAACCTAGAAGAATTTTATATCGTGTTTTTGTGAATTATTTGAACAATGCGGTTACCATACAATACCATCCCTGATCTGACATGATTAGTCAATACTGCAAGGAGTTCAAAGTTGTCGAATCATCTTTTCAAGATTTTTTTGCGAAGGACATTCCGAAATTAAAGTTCAACAGTAGTCAGCACGTATCTCGCTATTCCACTTGCCCTGATAGCGTTTTTCAATAGTAGAAATATCCTGATGAAGTCTTTCCCCATGCTCGTCACTAACATCGCCAAGATTCGGGGGAAAGAAGTTCAGGTGCAACTGCAAGAAATATATTTTAAGACTCATATTACAGCCTAGTGCATGGTAACTTCTAAGAAGTTCACTAACAATTTCTACGTAATCTTCAGATTTTTTATTTCCTAGGAAATTCTCTGTCACACTTTTAAATGCATCCCAAGCAATCCGTTCTAAATCGCTCAAGTCGGTCAATCGGTCAAATTCTCGATCCTGTTGTAACAGATTAATCTGGTGTCCTATAAAAATCCCCTCTTTAAGTTTTGCCTCAGATAATTGGGAAATTTTTGTTTAAGGTATCGAAATTCTGGTCCCTCTTTGTGCAATGCTTTGACGAAATTCTTCATCAGATCTAATTTTATGCGTAATGGCGGTGAAAGTATTTTATGAGGCTCCACCAACGAATTATGGACTACGCTCTTTCCTGCAGGAGTATATTGTATCCTGGTAGGTCATTGGTTAACAGTATAGTGAAAATTTCTCGCTCGACTATCCCATTCACAAAGGAAACTGCAATACTTTGTGAATCCAAGTTGTAGACCAAGTAGAATTGCAACTACTTTGAGATCAGCACTGATGCACCATTTATAGGTTTTGTAATTGATTTTATCAAGGAGACGTGTCATATTATCATATGTTTCCTTCATGTGCACGGCATGACTAACAGGAACTCAATTTAGTAGCATACAGGGTGGTGCAACCAAGATGGGGTGGACGATTGTAATTAAATGATGAGGAGTTTTGAGAAACCTTTCTGGTATTTGATTGATGGCTACATGGGCTACGTTGTAAAAATATTTATTTTATACAGGGTGATCGAACCAGTCGGTGGCGAACCAAACTTATATTTTTTTAAACGGAACACTCGGTATTAGAATATTCCAATCGATTTTGCTAATCAACATAAACAATTTGACATAACATTAGTCGGGTCTAAAAACCATAATTACGGAGAGAAAAGCGATTAAAGTTGAAAAAACGCTACAATGTTCGTCCATTTTATATCAATACCGGATATGAATATAAAAAAATTAAGTGTATCATTGAATGTGTTATACTCTTCGAAAAAATAATGGTCTACACTCAACTTGAAATTATTCACCATTATACAGGGTGCTCGACTTTTGTAAATCCAATTCGGACTTACTTTTTTCAAATGGAACACCCTGTATATTATTTTCCTATGTTGAAGAGCACTTTATCAGCTTTCCAAAAATGCCATAAATGTTACCCTTTTGACTAACGGTTTTTAAGCAAATTGACCGCAAATGTAATTTTTTGAGATTTGTTACGTTTAAAGATTTAAGGGTGTACTGCTCCTATCTCATAACACGGTAAAAGTATTTCAAACATAATTTCCAAATTTGATAAAATATTTCATCGAGGATTGAATAAGTACGATCTAAGAAGATAGGCAGAGGTACCTACGAAGTCCGTTTATACTAATAATTGTTCTGAAATATTTACCACAAATTTAAAAATATCAAATTTTACGCTATTTTGAGAGAATTATAAATAATTCTACATTATATACTTTTGAAAATGGATTTCGTAGGTACCTCCATTTAACATTAGTGTATATAACGAGCCAAAGTTTTATTTCTTTTCATTAATAATAAGGAAGATATTTGTGAATAAAGAAGCAGAAGTTTTAATAAAATCTATATAAAATGTTCTGCACGTCGGCGAACACAATTTTTTTTTCGCACGTTCACTTTGAAAAACTGTATTTACTCTCTCTTTCATAACTTTCGTCTCGCAGTCTACGATTAGATTCCAGTAGAGCAGCAGTACACCCTTAAAGTCATCAGGCGATGACGCATGCATATAATCCATAATAAACAAACAAAAAAAAACTCAATATGCATAACACGCAATTGGTCTACCGCGTCCGATCCAGCGATTTGCTTTCCAGTTATCGAGATAAGCTCTTACGTTTTTGTGGTAATGAGACGGAGCTCCATCGTGTTGAAACCAGAATTGCTCTCTTGCTCTCAAATTTAGAGAAGTAGTGGCAACTCATTTCTAAGAAAATTTAGATAAACTTCGCCAGTTAACCGTTCTTCAAAAAAGAAAGGTCCTATTACACGCGCGCCAATTATTCCACCCCAGACGTTTATCGACCATTTATTTTTATTGTCAATTTGACGAATCCAGTGTGGATTTTCTACAGAATAATAATGCATGTCATGCCGGTTAACCATTCCATTGCTTTTAAAAATAGCATCATCAGTAAACATTACATTATCGATAAAATTTGGATCATCCCAAATCTTATTTAAAAGTACAATTGAGAATAATTCTCTATTAGCATAGTTGCGATCGTAAAGTTGCTGGTGCAATTCCATATGATATGGATGATATTTATATTTTTTTAAATCCTTTTAATGCTGGTACGTTCAATGCCAGACAGTCTTCCAATTCTAGAGGTACTTTCTTGAGGATTTTCTTCACCTGCTAATAACACTGTCAACTGGTTTGCCTCATTTGTGACAGGTTTGTTAATTACTTTACGTTTTGTAAATGCAACGTTTCCTGTTTGTTGAAATCTCTCCAATAACCTTCTAAATGCATCAGGTCTTGGCTTTCTTTCGTATTCCGGATACCGGGATGCATATATTCTACTAGCCAACAGTGGGCATTTTTGGCATTCGCCCAGTATAAACACCATATTTACCAATTCTTCTGTAGGTAGAGTCATTTCTATTGCAGAATTAATAATAAATCAAGAATAAATTACAAATAGAGAATATAATGTTTTGACAGGGATGATAGTAACTGATTCAGTTGTTAGGATTTGCAGCATTTTTATTAAAATACTAACTTGATGAGTTTTTTGATGACTTTAAATGTTTAAACGTAACAAATCTCAAAAATTACATTTGCGGTCAATTTACTTAAAAACCGTTAGTCAAAAGGTTAACATGTATGGCATTTTTGGAAAGCTGATAAAGTGCTCTTTAACACAGAAAAATAATATACAGGGTGTTCCATTTGAAAAAATAAGTTCGGATTGGATTTACAAAACTCGATCACCCTGTATAATAGTGAATAATTTCAAGTTGAGTGTAGGCCATTATTTTACCGAGGACTATGGCACATTCAATAATAAATTTAATTTTTTAATATTCATATCCGGTTTTGGTATAAAATGGACGGACATTGTAGCGTTTTTTCAACTTTAATCGCTTTTCTCTCCGTAATTATGGGGTTTAGACCCAACTAATGTTATATCAAATTGTTTGTATTGATTAGCAAAATCGATTGGAATATTCTAATACCGAGTGTTCCATTTAAAGAAAACACCAGTTTGGTTCGTCACCGACTGGTTCGATCACCCAGTATAAAATAAATATTTTTAAAACGTAGCCCATGTAGCCATCAATCAAATTCCAGAAAGGTTTTTCGAAATTCCTTATTGTTTAGTTACAATCGTCCACTCCATCTTGGTTGCACCACCCTGTATATAAAAAGACGCCATTCTACTGGTTGGTGTTGTAACCTAATTCTTGCTTTAAACCGTCAACATTTTTGCAAAATGAAAGACCTTCAGTTGAAAAATACTGTGACAGTTCGTTCTGGCAATTTCGGTATACATCAGAAATACGCGTACCCAGAGCTAAGAACTTCCATCCTTGCAGTCTTGATCCTAATATTTCAGCCTGAGTTTTTGATAAATTGAGATCTCGAAGTAGGTCATTTAATTCCAATTGATTTATTAAATGAGGCGTGGCAAATATTCTTCATCTGTGTCCGACAACTCTGAAATGTATTCTTCTATCTCGGTTTCAACATGTTCTTGGTTCGAAACATCCATAGGACTTGGTACTGGCAAAGCTTCCGAATGAGGAACTGCACGAGTGGCAGAAGGTAAATTAGGATAGGTAATTTTATCCTTATTTTTACTGGAAAACCCGAAGGTCTTTATACAGCAAAAGTAGCAGTCCGTCGAATGATCCTTTAGTTCTCGCCAAATCATAGGCCTACCAAATGTCATGGCTATCCTCTTACCTTTTATCCAGCTCCTCAAAGTAACAACACATCGTGCACAGACATTGTGAGGGGTCCACAACTTGTCTTGATTTGTAATTTTTAATTTAAAATAAAGGTTATACGATTTTTCTATTAACGGTGTAATATTTTGTCTATGCTGTGGAACGGTGAATTCTCTCTCATACAGAAGAAAAACTGTAGGATTGTTTACACAACAACGGGACATTGTGAATTCAAAAAACGTTTAACTATCGTTACTACCATACATTGAGTCAAGTTGAGTCGAATAACGTGTCTGTAGGGTCTTAGATATACTCACATATGCACAGATCTATATTAATTCCTTGATTTGATTGGCTCTAGAGAAAAAATGATTTAACGACTATGACGTACAAATGAAGCCCAAACATGTTAAACCCTGTTCAGACATGCCCGTTAGCATGATAATAAATTGTCCATCACGTACATGTATCAGAGTGTAAGAAAAAGAAAACCCTGTTGGCCAGTGTAATTAAAGACACAAACAGCCCAACAAATTGAGATCTCTGAAAAGTTTATTTTCGTAATAAGAATAAACAAAAATACTACCGCTGTAAGCATGATTGTGTTTACTCTCAACACCTTCCGCACCTTTACAAGTATGTATGTACCATTTCAATTTACCCCGTACTTACCATATAAAACAAATATTCCCTCTGCAATACGCAAGGTAAATATTTACATTCGTGCACCAATTCAAACGGCAAGCTACCGCTTTATTACCAACGCGCAAATACTAACATAGCTGTACACAGGCGACAGCACAACGTTAAAATGTCTAAAATAAAGTGAAGCACATCCTATTCACTCATTCAAAATCCAGTTATATAACTCGGTCGCTTACCTCCCATTCTAGATGACATATACGGAAAGTTACGTGCGACGTCCTCATCTTCCTCATTATCGAATAACGAGACCCGATTCACGACCGACGCCAAATATAAAAGAGGTTAGATTCTAAAACACTTTATGCAAGCGGAAAAAAGAACAAAACAAAAAGCCTCGAACTGCCTTCGTTACTGACATGATTGCAGACTATCCTTTCTATCTTCCGTTTCGCGGCGAATCTAGCTATATCGCCGTCTAACTATCTCTGTCCGTTTTCGTATTCATCCCATTGATTTCCATTTAAATGACGAAAAAAAGAACGGAGAAGAGGTCGTAATTCTAAAGTACGACAACGAGCGCAGCACAAACGTCATATCTGTCGTTTGTTTAATTCTTTTCCAGACCATTTTCACTAAACACTGAACGATTTATTCGAATTATTCGCTCCAGTTTAACTTATAAATACGTTCGTTTGTATTCTACTATTTTTAGAACAGAGCTTCGCTAAGAAGTAGTATTTATGTCTTGGTAAGTTTGTTAGTGAAAGCTATCATATATTTCATTTAAAGTTTAGTATCGTAAAAGATGAAATAAATTTATCAGAGACAAATAATAGATAATGTCTACAGGCAAATATGTAGTTATGTGCTTTGCAGACTAGAACAAGATGTCCCAAAACTTAGACAAGGCTGTCTTGGCCAGAGCTGGTCTTCGGTCCAGTGATCCCACATTTTGGGTTATTATTTGCTAGCTTAGGAGCTCAAACCAGTTTGATTATCTCTCATACAAGTAACTTTTGCAGTATCCTGGGACACTCAATAATGAGTCCTTACATATTATTGTTGGAACTAAAGCTAGTTTGCTGCCTGGTATTAAGAAGATTCTTTTCCCCATATAATTCTTCTTCAGATCTTTTCCTCATAACTTGAAGTACCAACTTCAAAAGGTTTTGGTAAAGTAGGAAAATGATGATAGGTATGTTTAATAATTGAAGAGTGACCTTTTCAGGCTGGTCCTGCCGTTAATACCTCAATTAAAAGATCTATTATATCCAAGCAGACCAGCTACCAGCTACATCTTGCTGAGTATGATTTCGAGCACTTCTGTAGTATACAGAGAAGTGCCATAATTAATATAACCATTACCTTATACATCCAATGAGTCATACTCGGAAAGAATCCATCACTAGACGTTATAGCGAAGGAGAGAGCATCAACCAGATTGTTGTAATCGTACTGATCTTGTATTTAATAGCCCATAGCGGTTCCGGGAAATAGAATTTATTGTCAAATTTGAAATAAGTGGTATTTAAATGGTTTTTAATAAATTTAACAAAATCCCAAGAGTCTTTAACGTGAAATTTATTTTTTCCTAAAATACTTGAAATTGCGGAGGCCACAAATTTAGAAATACTGTAAGTAGGTGATTGTATGGTGAAGACAATGGGACGTAGGGGAATGCGGTCTTTGTGGATTTTGGGTAAGCCATAAATTCTTGGACATAGAGCGTTGTTGAGTTTTAGCTTTTCTGCTAGTAAGTTCTTGATTATATTATCATTTTCCCATTTTTTTATTAAATTATGTATTTGTTTTTGAATTTTGGGTGTTGGATCAGTTTTTAGTTGGACATAAGTGTTTTTATCTTCAAGGAGTTGAAGCATTTTATTTTTGTAACAAGTTTTGTTCAGGATTATAGTTTTATTGGCGTAATTCTGGGTAATTCTTCATAAATGTTTTTGTTTCTATTATGGCAGGGTAAAGAGGGTGTGATTGTAGTAGTTTAAGTTGATTATTTTTCGGATTTTTTTGAAAATTAGTTAAGATGTTGACCAACTTACAACGAATATCATTTTGTATATGTGAATCAAGGTTTTTCATATTGGTTTCAATACTAGAAATAATTTCAAATATTGGAATATTTTTTTGGAATAGGCTGTATTTGGGACCAAGGCTTAGGATAAATTTGACGTTTTCTGGTGTCTGGGGAGGTATTGATATGTTAAGAAATTATCTTTATAGAAAGTTTCCAGAAAAAAGAGTGAAGAGGTGGTCACTTTACTGAATGACCATCCAGAAATACTGTTCTGGCGAATTATTGGAGCATTAATGTTGGAAGGAGAGTTGTTTACGATTTTGTTAGGTTAACGTGGTTTGTATAGGTTGCGGTTTTGGGGTATATATAAAAAATATTGGTTGCAGTAGCCCATAATGTATATCACCATGGAACGTGAGAATACTTAACGCGAAAATCAAAAATTACTAGGTATATAAAGCAATTTTCTTGTTATTTTACTGATCGTCGCTTGCTCTTATTGATGGACAATCACTCAAGTCACATAAGTCTTGAAGTAACACTTTTTGCCAGAAAACTTACTATAAGTCTCCTCCCATATTTTTCCAACTGCTTCAGTAGATTAAAACTATTGGTTGTGGCCATATTTGGTTCTCTCTAAGGATGAATGGAAATGGCGATAGCTGACTGGATGCGAGTTCACCCTGGAAGAGCCACAACTATTACTGATATAGCCAATGTTTAAAAAAGCATAATCTCCGGAAGCACTACTCTTGGGATAACCTTTAAGTCAAATAACCTTGGGACAAGGCGACTTTTAACCATCTGCATTATCATACCTACCTAATCCATGTGGACTTGAACAATAGGATGATAACGATCGCAAGAAAAACAAACAATGTTACTTCAACATCACAAAATTCTAACGTGTTGATTAAAGTATCCATTCAAGATTCGATGATGCTAAGTTCAAGTCATACTAGACTTCGTAGAGACCGTCAAGTTTATATCTACTATTCGGATAATAACTCCTGAGGATTGCTGATTGCTTGTGGAAGCACGCCAAGGTGTGTTTTAGTAATAAGAAAACGTTCAAAAACGAAGAAACTGATTTCTTTGAACCCGATGTGAGCATGTTATTGGCTTTTGGAGACAAGGAGTGTGAAGATGGTAATGAAGATGGTAGTGAAGATGGTAATGAAACATTATTCTCTCACTGATCAGACATCGATTGAAATTGGCCAATATTGTATTATATATACATAATATATGTATATATATATATATTTATATGATGAAAAAGTTCTCAAGAAAATTTATGAAAGTTTAAACGGTCACAGCGCTCAATCCCGTTAATGTGCCTTCCTGGAGATTTGTCCTCTCGTTTAGATTAACAAGATGAACCATCTGGCCGAGAGCGAAGTAGATTTATCAAACGGTTCTCGAGAAAATATCGATGAAATTTCAGCCCTATAAAGCGTTAATGTGCCTTCCTGGTAGTTTGTCCTCTCGTTTAGATTAACAAGATGAACCAACTTGCCCAGAGCGAAGCAGATTCATCAAACGGTTCGCGAGAAAATTTATCTCTATAACGCGTTAATGTGCCTTGCTGGGAGTTTGGCTTCTCGTTTAGATTAACAAGGTGAACCTACTTGCCGAGGAGGAAGCAGATCCATCAAACGGTTATCGAGCTAGGTAATATTTATATGATGAAAAAGTTGTCCAGAAAATGTATGAAAGTTTGAACGGTCACAGCGCACAAACGCGTTAATGTGCCTTCCTGGGGGTTTGTCCTCTCGTTTAGATTAACAAGATGAACCAACTTGGCCAGAGCGAAGCAGATTCATCAAACGGTTCTCGAGAAAATTTATCTCTATAACGCGTTAATGTGCCTTGCTGGGAGTTTGGCCTCTCGTTTATATTAACAAGGTGAACCTACTTGCCGAGGAGGAAGCAGAACCATCAAACGGTTATCGAGCTAGGTAATATTTATATGATGAAAAAGTTGTCCAGAAAATGTATGAAAGTTTGAACGGTCACAGCGCACAAACGCGTTAATGTGCCTTCTTGGGGGTTTGTCCTCTCGTTTAGATTAACAAGATGAACCAACTTGGCCAGAGCGAAGCAGATTCATCAATCGGTTCTCGAAAAAATTTATCTCTATAACGCGTTAATGTGCCTTGCTGGGAGTTTGGCCTCTCGTTTAGATTAACAAGGTGAACCTACTTGCCGAAGAGGAAGCAGATCCATCAAACGGTTATCGAGCTAGGTAATATTAGGTAATGTATATGATGAAGAAATTGTCCAGAAAATATATGAAAGTTTGAACGGTCACAGCGCTCAAACGCGTTAATGTGCCTTCCTGGTAGTTTCTCCTCTCGTTTAGATTAGCAAGATGAACCAACTTGCCCAGAGCGAAGCAGATTCATCAAACGGTTCTCGAGAAAATTTATCTCTATAACGCGTTAATGTGCCTTGCCGGGAGTTTGGCCTCTCGTTTAGATTAACAAGGTGAACCTACTTGCCGAGGAGGAAGCAGATCCATCAAACGGTTATCGGGCTAGGTAATATTTATATGATGAAAAAGTTGTCCAGAAAATGTATGAAAGTTTGAACGGTCACAGCGCACAAACGCGTTAATGTGCCTTCCTGGTAGTATCTCCTCTCGTTTAGATTAGCAAGATGAACCAACTTGCCCAGAGCGAAGCAGATTCATCAAACGGTTCGCGAGAAAATTTATCTCTATAACGCGTTAATGTGCCTTGCCGGGAGTTTGGCCTCTCGTTTAGATTAACAAGGTGAACCTACTTGCCGAGGAGGAAGCAGATCCATCAAACGGTTATCGAGCTAGGTAATATTTATATGATGAAAAAGTTGTCCAGAAAATTTGTGAAAGTTTGAACGGTCACAGCGCTCAAACGCGTTAATGTGCCTTCCTGGGGGTTTGTCCTCTCGTTTAGATTAACAAGATGAACCATCTGGC
Source organism: Holotrichia oblita (assembly GCA_023690525.1). Lineage (NCBI taxonomy): Eukaryota > Metazoa > Arthropoda > Insecta > Coleoptera > Scarabaeidae > Holotrichia > Holotrichia oblita. Next base: position 79,509,670 of record CM043022.1, on the reverse strand, counting down.
CGAGAGCGAAGTAGAGTCATCAAACGTATTATTGTATTGGTATTGGCATTATTGTAACATTTTTGAGAACGACGCATGCAAGTCGAATCAAAACTTTTTAAAATGTTGTCTAAAATATGGATGGACGTAATAAAGTGACCAAAAAAAGTGTGAAACACACACTCAGTATACTCAGTATTTCAGTCATTATCAGGTATATAGGGTGACGAAATTTCACTAGTCACGACGTCTTACAGAATCAATAGTAATTAGGTAACCTAATTGAAGCTATTTCGGCGTAAGTTAATCCATATTAATGAGAGAGTAAAGTCGTGTTGTGATCGATTACCAATAAATCAGATGCGGATTTAATGTTGTAGGGGAACAGATGTGCACCAAATTACTCTGCCGACTAGTGATGCTGCGTCGTAACGTCAAACCCATCTATAGGGTAATGAGGACGCCCTTCCATAGTCATTAAGGTATGCATGGATTTAGCGGTTTACATATTGCGCGAAAGGTAAATCCTATTACACTTCAATCATAAATTAACTTCTTTAGAATAAAGAAACTGCAGAATTCGATTGAGATTGCACGCTATATCTATGTAAATATGTATGTTCTATCTGTATCTATACATGTGAGTATATATAATAAAAATAAATCTGAAGCAGGCAATATCATAGAAATATTTTTCGTACGCTCTATCCCGTCAAAACTCTTCCCATAGCTCATAAAACATCATTTTCAATCACTAACGGTATTTTTTTCCTCCGCCCTGTCATCTTAAACCCCAAATCATTTATCTGGGGGAGTATAAATTTTCGAACAGTTTACGTTTATTACAGAGTCCATAATTCTTCCCTTGGTCTCGATATCCGACGTCAACTGAATAGAGAATCAAGTAGAGTAGTACGAAGGTTGTATTAAACGATGGTGGTAGAACCGATAGAGGTGGAAATTACTGAAGTGACTCGGGTTGGAGGGTGAATGTCGTCGCAAGAAACGGGCTAGTATGGGTGAAGGTCACAGAAGTTCATTCGCCATCCGATACTAGCTCCCTCTATCCATCGTAGGAAAGGTGACACGAAAGAAGAAGTCCCAAAGTTGTTGCCGAAAGAAAAAGAGCAAAAAGTATTGACATGTTGACATTATGGTGGAAAGTACATGAGCGAAACTGTGCGATATATACATTAGCTAACCATTAGGGGAGAAATCATGCGTAAATTTCAGCTTTGTGTTACTGTTACGAGGAGGAACGACACCGTAAGTTGGGAAAACAACACTTTAAAAATGTTAAAAGGGTAGTGACTTGTGGAAGTATTCTTTTGTATTTATTTCCTAGCGTAGCCCCTTTTACATTGATTGTGTAATTTGATATATGTCATGTGTATCAAATACATTGTTATGAAATGTTTTTTTTTTACTTTTAATGATGGCTTCGCTTTCTTTTACATGACGTATAATGGTTTCAAGTTCCAATTTGTAAATTTTAGAAAAAATGTTCTGCATTTTTTTTACGATTTATTTATGGAAGTGTTTTTATCAACTACATCTTACTTGTGTTTAATTTAAACAAAGAGGTAAGACCTCTCTGAGGACAATTTTTTCCTCGATATAAAGTTCAGTTAGTTTAAGAACTGAAGCTTCATAACCATCCGATGCGTTTTCGGTTCGCTCTATGGGCTGGAGATCACTTGGTCGAAGATGAGTATTTTTACTGAATGAGATGAAGCCGATTTCCAAACGTCATCATTGAGATGCCGATGCACCCAAAACAAGTGAGTATTTGGTGCGGATGTTGGCTTCATTGGATAATTTTTCTTCGGAAATGCTGTTACGGTCAATGGCAACCCTTGCCATGCCATGCTCGACAAATTTTTGTTTCCACAAATTGAAGAAGATGACATGAACAATGTTTGGGTTCAATAGGATGGCGCTACTTGCCACGCAACCAACGTAACAATTGAACTGTTTTGGGCACCGCTTTTCGAAAATCGAATAATCAGCCGAAATTCTGATGTCAATTGGCCGCCTTGGAGCTGAGATTTGCTCCCGTTGGACTATTTTCTTGCAGGGAATCGTTAAGGATGGATGTTGTGCTAATCATCTAGAGACGATCGAAGCCTTGAAATATGAAATCGAAGTTGTCATTCATGAAATTCAAGCCCAAACAATCAAAAAACTACTTTGTAACTGAATTGGTCGGAAAAAAATATATTTTTTAATATAATTGATTCAAATTGCAAACGTTCGATGGCCCATCACGACTCATGGAGAGTATTTAATGTTTTTCTGTACAGGACTTTCATTACATTAGCCAAGAATTAGGTTAATATAAAAGTGAATTCCAACCATGCATCTTGGTAAAATCATCCTGTAGATTACAAACGTTATTGGTATAATGACGAAATGTTTCATTCACGAGAAAAAGAAATAAAATAAAGTAATTCAATTACTTTTAAGAGCCCTTCTCAAAAGCTAATCAAATATTACGTACCTTTCTTTTCCAGGAACACCAATATCTTCGCCTTGCCCATTCCAATTTAAGGGAGAAAAAACTCTGCTTTACCATACTCATATATGGAGAGAAAGAAACACTTTTTCAACAACCTCCTCTCTTCAAAGCTAAGCGGGGCTTACCGTCCTTTTGAAATCTTCTTTCTCCATTCTCACGTTCCGCCCTAAGGACTTATTGACTAAACAGGTTGAATCGGATACATTGTTATACGAAATAAAATTTCAACTTTGAAACGTTCCCGACAAAGAGACGTAATTCTGGATGAGATTAACTCGGTAAGGAAAAAAAGAAAGAGTCACAGTACTGCAGGAGGGTCTGGGTATGATTCTAATTAAAATGCCACAAACACTCAAAGAGTTCGTTGCTCTATCGCCATGCCAACGCGCTGTTTTGTCTTTTTTGCATATGTGTAGCAATTACACATATGGATCTACATACATTGCGATTTATAAAAATCTACGAATATAAAAATTTCAACAAATGGAAAATAGTCGGAAAATCAATAACGATTTTAAAAATTTAAAGGACGAAATGGGAACGAACAGAAAGTACGTGGTCCGATATTTGATTCCGTTTTATCAAGGACCAGCTACACTTGTTCGTTTCCTACATCATCTCACACCTATTCTGGACACCTACTTCGTCGCCTCTCTGTTTCTGAGACGTTTTCTTGCCCTTTTGCAGAGGGCGCGTCGGTATCGCCTTAGTAGTACAAAGTGTCGTTAGATTGCAAACGTGATCGGACAGCACAAAATGAGCCCCGGCTTTTCAAATAATCTTCTCATCTCCGTCGTCACGAATTTCATCCTTTTGTCTACCGAAAATAAATATGTACGAGGTCGGCGATGGGTAGTCGTGTGTGTGTGTGTAGCTAAACTTCCACTTTGACGGGGAAAAGGGAGAGAAAAAAAGGAGAAGGAAACAACAAGGGGATCTAGCATGGGAGCGTTACCTCTGCGATAAATAATAGCTTAGGTGATGTTATTATCTTGCAAGGAGAAAATCGAAATAGACAATGGAATCTCGATGTAATAAAGAACATTGGGGAAAACCGTTTTGAAAATTTTAGAGGGATGAAGTAGAATCCAACGTTAATGGAAAGTTAACCTTCCCATTTTGAGTTGAAGGTAAAGATGTTTTCTCTTATGTGATAATAATACTATTAAATTAAATCATAGTAGCGTTATATCTATCTAGAGGGAGTTAGTTGGTTTGTCAGGTTGGGATTGAAGACATAAGAAGTGTCGATTTTATTCGTCTTTCTATTACTATGGGTGTACAATGGCTCTCCAAGCTGAGATTGGTGAGGCTACTGATAAGTGGGTTTTCAGATCTTCAAGAGTTCTGCTCGCTTTGTGCTTCAACGAGGGTATGCCAAGATCTTTCTGTAGTTGTTGGTTTCTTACAAACTATTGTGCACCAGTTATTAATCGAAGAATGCGATTCTGAAGGATTTCAAGAGGATTGATGTTTGACTTCGCTATGCTAGACCAGAGAGGGCGTCGAAAACGAGTAATATATCAGCATCTTAATCATCAATAACATTTCCCTCCTGGAACACAATAGAGGATATACATAAGATCCAGCTGTGCTGAGTTTATTGATCGTTTTTTTTAATGTGTTGCCTGAAAGTCATGACATTAGGCATGCCAAGGCAATCTGAAATCACTGACTGTTATATTGTCATGGGGAGGGTGACGTCTACTTGTGAAAGGGACAGCTACACACTTGGAGTTGTTTATGGGAAAACACCATCTTGAGGCCTAATCCAGTATCCCATCCAGCGAATGCTGATGTCTCCGACGTAGTAGCTCTTTATCCTTGGAGGCAACAAAAATTAAAGAACGAAATATTGAGTTTATGAAAAAAGGAGACTAGTTTTTCTTTTAACCGCCACAGACCGATTACCCGTTTTAAACCCTCTGCCTTCCAATAATATTAATGTTGTTTTTCGACAGCTTTTTTTTATAAGCAAAGAATGTTGACGAAATATTGAAAATAAAGATTTATTTTATTAAGGACCGAAAAAACCCGCAAAAAATTTTATTGCTTAATAATAATAATAATGCTTAATATATCTGATTAACTCAATACACTCTGCAAAAGTTTCCGGAGGCAGAAAATCTACACTTAAACGTATAAGGGTCGTTGACATGACGGCATCATCCACGTTGAATTATCCATTTTACAGATCATGCTTAATAAATAATTGGGTTTTAGGGCTGAGCATTCCATCGAACTATAATTGCTCAGGTTAATGGATATAATTAAAAAAGCAGTTGAAGTGAATGCCACTTTTTTAGGTATAAAGTTTAAGTGAGGCTAAACCCAAACTTGATTTGGTTAATTTCAACGGCAACACAAATTGAACGAGAAATAAGGATAAAGAATAAGAGGCAAGAGATCTTGATATGATTTGACATATTTTCATGAATTTCATTAGGCATAAATAAATGATACTTTTATATTTTTTTGTTATATTCAACCTACAGGAATTTCCCATTCAACATTTTTGTCATTAATATAATATATTCGAGCTTTAGCAATCCTGTGCAATAAAATAAAAACGCAAACAATCTAGAGAATACCCCATCGTCTAACAGCCGAAGGTATTTAAGAATTCAACAATGAAAAAACATGGTTGAAATTACGTCGGGCGAGCTACCGACCGGACTGATTTAAATATTTCATATTCTGTCCTTTCTTATTACGACATAATGCAGCGTTTTAGGATCTCATTTCCAAGCGAAAAATTTCTTTTATTTGTCGGTACAAAACGGCAGTTTTTCTTTTTCTTCCGCGTACTAGCGCTAGCGGAAAGGATAGCTCTAAAACGTTAACGTTTTGTTTGTTGACGCGCCCGCGCTTAACGAATTCTTTAAATTTTAATCAAGACTTTATTTACATTTTATGGAGATCTCCGCTTTCCGTTTAGAATAGAAAAATGACGGCGATGCCGCGATTATATTTGCAATTTTCGTGTAGATGTTCGATGTTGGTTGTTCTTATGTATCAAATATGTATGGAAAATAAATTTTAATAACGGGAGGTTTACTTTTATTTGATCCATTATATGCGGAGATATTTTCTCATAATTTTAATTTATCCTGTTGTAATACGAATTTTGTGCATCCTAATGGAAAATAAACGAATCATTGTGAAATTTATACCTCAGACTTGTAGCTTTTCAGTAGGTAGGGTAGAAACCATTTTAGATAACGAATTAGGTCTCAAAAGAGTGGCTGCACGATTGGTATCGAAAATGTTGACATCAGAGCAAAACTGCATTTAGTTTAAACGAATTTGGCCATCATCAAGGGAGATCCTGAACACTTGCTAGGAAATCATAATGGTTCACCAGTATGACCTTGAATGGAATGGGCAGGGGTGGAATGAAGGCACAAGCGTTAACCACCCTCTCAAAAGTTTTGTGCAACAGCATCTGCAGGAAAAATCATGGCCACAGTTTTTTGGAATGTCGAAGGAGTTGTCTATATAGACTTTTTATCACGTGTTTAGACTATAACTGGGCAATACTATGCTGCCTTGGTTTTAAAACTGCGTGATTCCATCAAAGAAAAGAGGAGGAGAAAATTCACGAGTGATATGCTGTTTCATCAGGACAATGCTTCTGCCTGGAGCTGTTTCAATGACCGCAATTCATAATGCAGGCTTCGGATTTTTTTCCAACAGCTCTTCTGTTTTCAGGTTTGGTCCCTAGTGACTTTCGTGTTTTGCCCAAACTCAAAGAACACATTCGTGCGATTCAGTTTCGGGACGATGAGACACTGATGATAGAGGTGAACGAGTGTTTTGCAGTCCAAGACAAAACATTTTTTTCTCTGGACTTTAAAGCTTTTTACCATTGCTATACTACCATAAGTGTGTCAATGTTCTGGGGGACTATATTGAAAAATTTTTCAAGTCGTTTTAAAAAAATTTTATCAGCTGCAATGATATAGATGATTTGGTTCCAATACACATTAGCGCGTTCACTGCGGAGATTCGTGGCATAAGAATGTTCTGATTGCAGTACCAGTCGAATATGTCTGGTAATTATGATGATATTTCAAAGCATTTATTTCTTTAATTATTGAATTGTGACGATTTCAAAATATATTTTTCCAATTGCATGTTTAGTAGTGATCGAATTCTATATAATTTGTCTGAACTTAATTCTATGCCTTCATTATTATTAAAATGTACGTGTTTTAAAATCAAGAGAAATCTGTCTCTGGTCATAATATTGTTTATAAAACTGTTATGGTAGAGTCGACTTTTTGACCAGTAGTAATGTAAATTTGACACATTTATTAGTCCTGTAGATATAATAAGACCAAAAAAGTTTTTCGTTTCTTGTCGATTTGTAGGTGTCCAGCTTTTCTGTCGTGATTTACATTTCACTTGAGTACTATTTAGTTGTTGCTTTGCGTAACGATTGGTTTCTGTTACCAGTAAGTCAATTACATCTTCGGTTATAAAGAGAGAATATACATCGATTGGTTCCTTGCATCCTTCATAATCGGTATTTACTATAGCTTTTACAGGGTGCTCGGTTATGCTGACCGAAAAGTTATCGTTTATTGGAGTCCATTTTTCGGGATATTTTTTAACAGAAGTGGTTTGTGCCACATTTTGGGAATCTGAAACACAAATTAATCACTAAGTATTCAACGAACAATATGATACATTTGCACTCATCGTCAGAAACGTCACCATCACTCTCAGAAATAAGTGCGTTGCTATCATTCTCCGCCTTACTTTTAGATAATTCTTCTGATGTAATAGATACATCAGAAGGTATGTAATTGGGGTCTTCATCTGAATTGTCTCCGAATAGATCCCCGCCACTTCCTGTAGTTCATTAAGTTCCAAAGCCAAATTGTGAAACTTTTTTTTTCAATAAACATAGTCTAGTTCCTTTTATACGTAATATCTTGATAGATAATCATAATAAATGCACACAACTTACATTTTTGAATTTGTAATTAAATGGCTTATTCGTTTTTAAAACAATATACAGGGTGTTCCATTTAAAATTTGAAAGTTGAATGCAACTTTCGGTTTAACCGGAAGTTGTATTATAATTCTGCTATATCTACAAACCTGCTTGAGATATTTAAGTGTTTCCATACTTTTGCCCACCACTGTATAAATATTTCTATGAAATACACCATCATTGTGATGCTCCATTAGTTGCTCTTTATTACAATATATTTATGTGTGTGTATACTATTGTCTGAACTATTATTTCTTCCTGAGGAATTAATTACCTCAATACATATATGTATCAATTAAATTCCAGTTTAAGCTGGAATTCGAACTCATATACCAGGCTGGTTTCTTTGGCCGTCTTTAATCTTGTTGATAAATAATAATAAAATTGGGTTCTCCTCACATTAAAATTTTTATTGATCTCTCTACATTTTTCGGCCAATGGCCATCTTCAGGAAATTCTAAAAAATACCTTTTTTTAATCTTATTATCATAATATGGAAGGTGAGGATAAAACGTAGATGCTTACGATCTTCTGGTATCTTGTTCGAACATCGTGAGTACTGCGCATTCGAATAAACGTAATAATTGGCAATTAGTAAGTAACGGAGTGTATAAATATGTTGCTAGTATAAACGCGAAGGTATATACATATATACATATTATATATCTTTTTCCATGTTATAAGAATACAATAAGGAGGAAATAAAATTTCCTCTTAACCAAGTACACCGCGAACAACTTCTCTCTCTCGAAACTTTTTCCCTTGTTCGGTTTTTTTTTCCAACTTCGTCTTCTTTTATTTTCTTTTCATTTTCAGTTCCTAAACGTGTAATATAAATATGTTTTCCAGACGCTACCTCCTTTCAAATAATGCTGTAAGTTATTACTTCTTTTTTGCTGCGAGTTCACCATACCACCAAAGTCGCATTATACGTGTTTATTGGTTTGGACTACTGTATAGAGTGTGCCCCTCTTAAGCGGCCTCCCTTGAAAGGGGGGCGGTGAGTGGAACGGAGTTCGTTTTAATTAAATTTGAAGACGAGCGTTTACTAGGCCGGAACGCGATACAAAGAAAGTGCCGGCGGAAATAAACACAAACACATTAAGTGACGCGGGCTTTCTCCCCCGATATGTGATATTGTGTGTGGTTTCGGTGAAAAATGAAAAAGGAAACTCGAATGGGAATTTATTAGAAGCTATTTCTATTTTCAGACTCGAAAATTTATCCTCTTATTATAATATTCCTATTGCTTAAGTTTTGGGGATGATGCGTCACCATTTCGGTCATTTGGTCTTAGTGTGTTTCAATTTAATTTGCAAGCAAATACAGAAGACAAAAATTTTTGGAACCCGATAAAAACCCTTCCATGAATACCGCTCATCAGCAGCTCTAAATAAGTCATACTTATCCGCGGCCCAACCACTTTTCCTTCGCTCATAATTCCTACATTTATGGAAATCTTGGGAGCAACGTTTCACCCTAATCGGCGTAATTTAAGACGCGGCCCGGTACCTTGAACGTAAAATATATGCTTGAAGAAGATGCTCGGCGTTAGATATCTTAGCTAGCGCCGGCACAAATTATGACTACGAATGAATTGCTTGCAGGATCAAGATGCCTTTGCCGAAGCGGAAATTGGGTAAGTAGGTTAATGTGAATATTAAGGGATGAAATTTGTGTTGAGCATAATAAAGATAAGTGCTCGTGCGGGGTACGTAAACAATCTACAATGATTATCTTAACCAATCCCAACCCCTCGCAACGCTAAATTATCTAATTTATCATTATTGGCGTCACTAATGATACGTGTGCCAAAATTTTTGTTATATATTAGAAATTTTTCTTCCTTAACTTTAAACCTCAACTAAAAAAATATTGAAACAATTTGAGATAATACATATATACGAGTATATAAATATATAGTGTTTAGAAATAGTATCAGTATTCCAGGACAGTCAAAAGCAAATCAATACATTCAGGTTGCGATTAGTCGAAATCTTTACTCCAAACCCCGACGATAATCAAACCCGCGTGATGTTAGTGATTTGAGGTGGCGCGGTTCGTGCCGTAGCGACGTCCGGACCCCTGGAGGTTCATTATTTGGAGGAAGACCCGTTCTCGCTGACCCCACTAATTTAGATAATTTTATTGTGGTCCCGAGGAGTTCTCCAATTTCGGCAAGTGCGTTTAATTGCGCTACCCTAACGCCCTCTTACGTACATATACACACACATATATATATATATATTTTAGCGGATACTATGGGTATAACATTAGATACGGTCTCAAGTTAAACTATATCTTCGAATGGGAACACATTTCGCAGCATATTCAAAGCACCATTATCGTGCGGTGGTCGTGGCGAGATAAACAAAATCATAATTACGGTAAGTTATGCGAAATCGAGACTACGGTTTCGGGAGAAATAGAAAATTAGGCGTTCGGACTGGTATTATTAAGGTTTTAAGAAGAAACAAATGCGATGTAGGGATGAACGGCATTGTAGTTTAAAATAAATAAGATATTTCCATACTATGATTGCTAGGAACAAATTAGAGAAGCTTATATTTGATTATCTATTAACATGCTAGTATTACAACAGAAAAAATTTATACTAGAAAGTTACTTTCGAACCGGTCGAATATATATATATTTTTTTACCTTGGAGGAAATCCTTTATGGACTGAGTTTGTGAGACCAGCATTCTAATGCAGGATACTGTTTACCCACTAAAACCACCTGCTTTCAAAACTCTCGGACGCACCCGGGACCGTCAGGACAACATAACATCAGGTGCGACCGGCGGGCTATCTCTGTTCATCTAGCCTAGATCTTTCCTGCCTCATTCTGTCAATTATTTTCTTTTATTTCATGATTACAGAGATCATTTCATGGACGGATTTCCAATTATCTGGCGTCGCTATCATCATCGCTATCAGGTTCTCCGGCATCAATGTATCTCCCACCTTTATATAGGGGGCCATTCTCACTTGATCCCACCTCACACAAACAAAGATGGTGTGCTCTACCGTATCTACTATCCCGCAATAAATACAAGAAACGGTACTGTCCTTTCTAAACTTTTGTCATAGGATCTGTACACACCGGGCCCCGTTAATGTCTGTGTTAAGTAGTAGTTCAGGTGGCTATGTCTGCAGTTTATCCATGACCTAATATCCACTATTATCCTTTTTGTACACTGCGCAGTATCGACTTCCTTGTTTCATCCTTCCTGCCAGCTGCTGATCGTATCAATTCTCGCTTGTGCCTTTTTCATATGTTCTGCCCTATGTTTGTATAGGAGAGTTATCTCATGAATCAGGAGATCAATGGGAATCATTCCAGTAACTACCTGCAACGCTTTGACCGAGGCAGTCCTGTAAGCCGATACCACACGAAGGAACGTATTTCTTTGAAGCCGTTGTAGCTGTCTGTTGTGTTTCTGAATTTCAACAGCTTTTCACACAGGGGACACTGGGGTCCCATACAGTATGATACTATTCACAGCACTACACATTAAGGCACGTTTTAGGCTGCCAGGTCCCTCAATATTGGGCATCAACCTCGTTAGTCTGCAGAGCTTCTCTTCTACCTTCATAACAAGCACCCCCACATGTCGTCCAAGCTTCATTTTGCCATTCATAGGGATTCCCAGATATACAAGAGCTCTATTCACGCCTTCAAATTGGAAGGCAACGTGCTCTCTCCTACCCACCTTTTAGTATCACTGCCTCAGTTTTTCTCTGGCGCTAGAAGCATCTTGTGCTGCGAAATCCAGTTGCTAATTAGCGCAAGGCACTCCTTTACTTTGTTAATTAAAAGGTTTTCATCACTCGCACCTACAACCAGAGGTAGATCGTTTGCTTTAGAACCGGTCGAATATTAAATAATGGCCTGGTACTAATCCGCCATCGATAGAATTCTTCACAAGTTGAGTCCTCTGATGGTTTCCTCTATTGCGTATTCGCTCAATAATAGGAAAATTTAAATGTCGGTGGATTTGAGCGTTGCTCACGAACCAACGTGCTGCGACAATAATTCGCAGCATCCGGTTTCGAAGAATATCGAGCTGGTTCACTTGAGGTTTGCTGGCGCTGGATTAGTTCAGGACACAATAGGTGAGATTAGGTCAGAGAAACACCGTGTGAATCATGAGTTTGAACTTTAAGCTCAGAGAACATTTCCAGCACATGAGAGGAGTTAGAACCGCTTGTGCATGGGAGAATTTAGTAGCAGTAGTGAAAAATGATGTTTAACAGGTTGACTGCCACTCTAAAGTTGAAAAAATTGCTTTTGACGCCATTTGCATTTTTGGGACTCTTGGCACATTAAGAAACATATGTTATAGATCCAAGCATCTACGGTGTTATTTTTAGCCAGTTATTTTACAAAATTTGCTAGGCGATCATTATAACCGCCGGGGCTTCGGAGACCTTGAAAGGTTTACCACGCCCTAGCGGTCATACCTAGCGATCTCACCTAAGAGGCAACAATATTTGTAATGTAGGAGTTATTGTAGGAGACTGTAATAATAAGGTTAAAAATAAAGTTACTTTCTTAAAGTTTTTTGGGTTCCACAACGCCCCGGCGATCATTCTATATAGAAGAAACCTAGTTTAAAGCGGTCATGGGTGTCCAAGGCTAGTTCTAATTTGTGTCCGTTTTAATTATGACCTCAGTAGCAGTCAACCTCCTTGTGTCGAGGGTTATTCACAGGTAATGCACGCAGATTTCCCAAGGTAATTTCTGACCCCCTCCCCCCACGATGACCTTATCACCACACATTTATCGGCGTTGATGGTGACAGATTTGTGACAGACCTCGTTGACAGATTTCTATAGTTTGCAACATACCAGAGCGCTGTTTCTGAAAGTGGTGTATACAGCTGTATCATCCGCATGTACTGCCAGCGAACCCTATGGTACACCGGCAAATATCCGCCCACAATCGGGTGAGACATCATTCATCTTAATCGAGAAGGTTCTGTTGGCCAGATAAGAGCGAAGAAGAGCTATCATACTGGGACTAATACCAAAACTGTCCATTTTATATAAGAGTCCGTCATGCCACACCGAGTCAAACGTGTGGACAAAATCGAACCCGTAGAGTACCTCAGTTTCAGGTCTTCTAATTTGCCGCAACTGCTAAGTCATATTCACGCTCATCTTAAAAAAAATCCTGAAAATGGAACATGGATGTATGGCCATTCAAGAAGTTCACTTGTCAATAGCAACATGTTATACTGTCTTAAATGAGGACTGACAAGGAAACACAGGCAAGTGGTGGTGACCAAGTGGTGGTGATCACTTGTTTTCGGGGGTGGGAGCGACTAAGAGCCAACGCCACCTTCCGCTATTTGCTTTAATATCTACAAAACTATAAGACATATCAAAAAAAAGTTAAGACAAATATATAACTGTTTTATGAGTACTAAAAGATAGCGGCAATAGTTTGCTTATCATAGTTCTTGTTTTCCAGAAAGAACCCCTATATTTTTTTAAAACTATTGTCGCTATCTTTTAGTACTCATAAAACAGTTATATATTTGTCTTAACTTTTTTTTTGATATGCCTTATAGTTTTAGAGATATTAAAGCAAATAGCGGAAGGTAGCGTTGGCTCTTGGTCGCTCCCACCCCCGAAAACGAGTGATTTAGCATCTATGGAAGTTACCGTTGTTCTTACACTGCATCAGTCTACAAAACCCGCCAAATTTCATTTAAATCGGTCACCACCACTTACCTGTGTTTCCTTGTGGGGTATTTTCACGTAACAGTAACGTGGCAGTATCAATGGTTTTTATATCACATAAATAATGAAAATATGACTCCGGTTATCTAAAAGAGTATTCAGTGTTTTGCTAATTTATTTGGATGTGAGCTCTAAACCAGAAAAAAAGGCTATTGATGGAAGAAAGAAAGTGAAAGTGAAAAATTAAAGGCAACACAGAGGGTAGGTGGACTGTATGATTTTGTGGATCAATTAGTCTTGAATTTCCCTGGAAATAAATTAATTCACAGGACACTAGGGAGTTTTAGAAATTTTCTGAACCAGATTTGAACTGTATTCACCTCTGTTAGGCGAATTATCTACTCCAAAGTAACGAGTAGAAACTTCAACCAAGTAATAACCAAATCGTCACGGGCTATTAATATAGGAATAGTAGATAGTTCACATCTATATACACATACTTTTTTCATCTTTAATTGGATACTATTGTCATTACTACATTATTCATATACTTAGCTATATTATTACTTATTTTCACCGGTAAAAGTCAATCATTAATAACGCATGAATCTGTGTTCGTCTATTAATCCTTAATCTAAGATCTAACAGCAAACCGCTGTGAATAAATAATGACATTCTGATTAATCTACAGGCCATAAATTCTCGAGAACAAAACATTTATCGCGACTCAAAGCATACGTTTCATTCCGACGCTATCAAAGACGAAAATTCCGGTGTCAACAACCCCACCCACGGTATATAGTAGTGTAGTATTGTAGTATCGTTTTCCTAATCTGTATATCTGTCATGCGATATCGCTAACATTTGAAAAATAAAGCAATATTACTAGTCAAAAACAAAAAAAAAACAAACACGGTTACAGGGCGGGAAGCCAGTACATGTTATACGGTATTTGTTACGTTTTGAGCATATATTCGCATATTTCTGCATATCAATGTAGCTGCTTTTGGGTTAGACATAAATAAATATAATCGTGGATATTATGGTGTGAATGTTGTAGTTATTTAAAATTAAGTTTATGCGATTTAGTTGTGAAGTTTTTAATAATTTTTGTAATAGTAAAATTAATGGAGATTTACAATAATGCCATCATCTAATTTGGGTATTTTCCCATAAATGGCATGGAAACATGCCACGATTGTGACTATCCCAAAAGGAGGACAAGATTCGACATTTACCAGAACCACGCCACCATGCACCTTTCTTCTGTCCAACCTCTAAAAAATTGCTGGTACCACCATCCTCAGCCGTACTCCTACACAAAATCATATAGGACGAGCAATTCGGTTTACGAAAGGAGTCTATCCACCGAGTTTCAGTTCTTCCGCATCACGGAAACAATTTGTAATTGTTTTAAGACTCGAGAAGCGATGGGAGTGGTGAACCCTGATGTCATAAAACTAGTTTGGTCTTACCTGCAAGATTGTAACTTCGTGATCAAAGTGGAGGACTCTACATCGTCGCCGAGAATGGTGTCGGCGATTGTTCACAGTGTGTGTCGCTCTTTGGCCAACGCTTTTTTGATATTAAAATTAATAGAGATTCACATTAATATCGCAGCTTTAATAAACTCAAAAATACAACTGCACCATACCGTTCTAGATTTCATATTCATTATTTTTTTGTTCTTCCTTCTTATTTCTTTCTTTCTTCTTCCTTTCTTCTTATTTTCGTTTTTTTTTACCTTCTTCTTTTTGTTCTTCTTCCTTCTTTTTATGGTTCTTAAATTTTCCGTTATTGTTGATAATACATTTTGAAGAATTGTTTTGGATGGCTGTTGGCATACCTCAAACAAATTGGTTTCTATCGGGTAAGAGATTTATGTTTTTTTTCCTTTGATAGTCACACAAAACACACACTTTCTTCATTGTTAAATGGTCATCCATTATTATTAATGAATTAATATTAAATGTCACGTTAATGTTGGAGAATTCATCTAAACTAGATTTGAGTGTCATTTTCGTTTTTTCCATTTCCGCAGATAGAATCCGTAAAAAATAAAAGCTTAATGCTTGTTCTGGTTTGTTTGCTCAAACCCGCGATTAAAAATCAAAGAAAATAGCTAGATCTTCATTACATGTGCAGGTGTGTTATTAAATCTATTGCCTCAAAGCAAGTTGTTAGTTGGCCAGTTACACTTTTCATGGGAATATCAAACTGTCAATGACTACATCAGCACTCCAATCAAAGCTGTAATCTTGTTTAGCATAATTTCCCTCGAACAAAATATCTTCGGTGCCCCAATTTTAATCACTTTAGACTTGTTTCCTAAGCTTTTGCTTATTATTTCAACCCATGTCGCGTTCCAGCGCCCTTAATGATTATAGGGGCTATAAATAGCTATTTTTTTTCTTGCTTGTTTTGCTCTAAAAAAACCATTAAATATTTTGTACTTTTTGCATGATCTAACTAGCATCAAAAGCTAAAAAGCTCTATTAATTCAATTTTTTCAATTGTTTTGGGACACTATGTTACGAACAGTTTGATAAAATTCTCCTTAAGTCTCTAATTTGTTCCTAAAATTCTAGAAAACAGATACATCCTCATTATATGGTTCTTTCCGTGCAGGTGTATTATTGAATCCAATGCCATAAAGCAAGTTTTTTTTTCGATGACATAAGAGCTCTAAATATAGGACAGCTAGTTACACTTTTCATGGGAACATATTTTAATGATATGACCAACCTATCAAAAGCTACATCAGTGATCCTATCAAAGTTTTAATCTTGTTTAGCATTGTTTCGTCAATTTCAATCGCTTTAGGCTTGTTTCCTAAGCTTTTGCTTGTTATTTGAGGCCATGTCACGCTCCAGCGTTCCTAATGACTATACGGGGCTACAAATAGGCATTTTTTTCTTTTATAATCTACTAGCATATCATTTTTGGTGTTAGGGCATTTGCTTGTTTTAGCTGTAAAAAACAACCATTAAATATTTTGCAAACTTTCCTTTGTTCTAGGGAATACATTTTTTGATTAAAAAAGTCAAAATAATTTCTTTTGGCAGCAGCTCATACTGTTAATTCAATTGTTTCAATTGTTTGGGGCACTAATTCGCGAGCAGCTCGATAAAATTCTCCTTAAGTCTCTGAAATTCTTCCTGGATTGTTAGCATAACAATGATTTTTAATTTTGGATGCTTCTAAAGACCGAAGGAAGTACATTGCGGTTAAATCACAGCGTCATACAGACCAAGCAAAACCACCAGAACCTGAATGCAGGATTATTGAAGATAAGCTTGTTAATATGTCAAATATCGATTGTTTAACGACCTCTACCACACCTATGGTTATCTTGCGGATATCAAATAAAGTCCAAGTCAATTTCTTTGATTGATTGATTGATTGATTTGGAGATTGGCTGATTGATTGATTGACCGAGTTTTATTTAGTAGCGTGTCCTTAACACCGCGGCCTATGGCCTATTGTATTATTCGATACCAAGTGAATTTTCTTATGTAAACAGCCTGTGTGGTAGGTCTTTTTCCGGTAGACCTGTCAGTAGGTTAATTGGCACCAGCAGTGGCAGCTTCCGTCGTTTCAACGCAACGCATTCGAATATGACATGGTAGGCTGTCTCCTCCTCCTTATTGCATAGTCTACATATAGGTTCGTCCTTGAAGATGCCAATTTTATGTAGATATTTCCTTAGACAGCCGTGTCCCGTTATCAGGACTCTTCTAAGCTGTAACCGGTTGAGAGTCAGCACATCTGCTGCCAACTGTCGTGATGGTTGCCTCATCATTCGTTTGCTATGAATCTGCCCTTCAACGCGCCTCTAGTGTGCCTGGTGTCTTTTTATGATCCACTCAGCCACTGCACCGCGTATCGCAGTCTTGGTTATCGCCAGACCCGGTTCAAGTCCGGTGAATAATGTTGCAGAACCTTTTTTTGCTAGCTTGTTTGCTATTTCGTTATCTACCAAAGGTTACCTCGTCGTGTCTGGCCAGGGTTCTTAGGTTTTCCAGGCAATCCCAACCTTGCCTCTGTTCTAGAGAGGTTTCCCTAATGTATTTTTCCAGCAGTTTTTCCATTGTTTTTAATAAGAATGATGATAGGGTTATGGGTCTGCAAGCTTTAGCCTCCGAATACGAGGGTCGCCCAGGTTTGGGTATAAAAGCTACCCTAGCCCTATTCCATACTTTCAGTATGTATCCTAGAGCTAAGCTAGCTCTATATAGCTTACATAGCAGCGGTGCAGTGTATTCTTCTCCCCGCTGTAGAAGTACTTGGAGTATATCATGTGGTCCAGGCGATTTGTATGGTTTAAAAGAGTTAATAGCCCATACTACCCTGTCGTATGTTATTACCCTTTTGGCCAACGTCCAGCAGCTTCCTTCTTCTCTCTGAGGGTGATTTTCAGGATTTTGCTGATCGTGTATGCTGCCAGGGCTAACTTCTTCCGAGTCTGGGAAGTGTTTCCGAAGTAGTACCTCAAGGGTTTCTTTTCCGGTGTTTGTAAAATCTCACTCGGGTTTCCTTATGGTCCCTAGAGGGGTGATCGGATCTTGGTTCATCGTATGGGAGATAGGCAGAAGCCATTATTAGCTTCTTACCTTTCCCATTACCGTCATCCAGTATTATGGCTGCCAGGTCTCTAGAACAGAAATTCAGCAGCGTTAGTGACTGTATACTCTTCCTGATAAATATACAGGATCGTACTTTGCCAGAGTGTACGTCGTAGATTACAGGTCAATTTCTTTAATCTCTGGTCAAAACCAATCGAGCCATTAACAAAAATCACACCTGATAGTCATACGAATTTTTTGTGTCTCAAATATAATAATTTTCGTGGAATGGATGGAAATGTGTTTTATCCGCAAAGAAGATGAGAAAAAAGCGACATCAATATGGAAAGTTCGAGGAGAGAAATAACAGCAACGCTTCTAAGGAAAAAATCGAGGCAGAATCCGCATACCCCAACATTGTTGACGATAATAATATATGTATATATTTGTGTTAATATATTTTTATTCAGGATACGTGGATTAATTTACATTAAGATGTCCACGATGGCACATTCTTAATACCCATATATTCGAAGAAAAAATAACTTCACGTATTATATGAAAGCATAGAAGACATATTGCGCGTTGTAATACAATATATAGCGTGAATATTTTTAAAGGTATATAACGTACAACCTTATTTTTCATGCTGTAATAGTTACACATCACAAACTGCACCCTCTCCACCCCTATTTTACAAAGCTTTTCCTCGCTTATGCAGGGGTACATGCCTATGTACAAGATTGTTTCATTTTTCTACCGGGCTTTCTTTATTTTTTCCTTTCAGTCAAACGCGAAACAATAAACAGCCTTTCAGCGCAAAGTAGCTTTCAGTGATGATAAATTATCGTTCTTATTTTTAGTCGTTCGTTGGTTCCCTTCTCTTTTTTTCTTTTCGTCTTTTCTTTCCATGCCGCTACCGCTGCTACCGACTTCCGATATTTACGCACACTCTTTTTATCGTTTTCTGCTTAATTCATGTGTATCGATTATTGTTTCTTTTTTCTCTCGGATATTCTACAGCTACTGCCGCTTGAAGCGGAATACAATGAGAACGTTGAACCGTGGAAGGAGGAAGCAAAAAAAAAACATTATGCTTTGAGGTTGTTCGCGAAATGAGTTCCATTATAGTAATGATGATGATGGTGATCGGTTTTGGAGTTATTCGCAAAATTGTTTCTTGGCGTTACAGAGGGCTCTAAAATTAAATTACTCCGTACGAAAATAAATTTCTTTCAGGATGTCACCCCTTTAGAAGAAACAAAACCCAGTAGGCGTTTAATTTTTTAAAATAAATCTGAATCCGACACCTCTAAGGAGTGAACGTACCGGAAGGAAAGGGCTAAAGGTGATTCAGAGGGGTGAAATTAACACGCTCTAAATGGGAATCGATTAAGTAAAACAAAAGGGGGAAGCGGTATTAGATAGACGCGATAGCGAAGGAAGTTCGGGGTAACTTTGTTTGTTGTTACCGTGGTGTTTAAGACACCGCCAACGCCAACATTGTACCGGTTGTGTGCTGATATTCCGAGCGAAGAGAGGGGGGGATACCAGCAACCAACAAGGAAGGAAACGCGAAAGGAACGATGTAGGAGAAGAGAAGAGAAGTAGTAGTAGTAGCGGCGGTGGTGATGGTGTGGGTATGGGCAATCGTAAATTTCGCAAAACGAGAAACGCGACCCCGCCACTGCGATATATTTATGTCTTTATCTCGCGCACCAAGAAATTAATGTTCGATATTTATTTCGGGCCCGAGAAAAAGTGGTACCTAATATTTCTCGACGTCGAGGAGGAGGGCTCGGCCTCTATAGCGTGACACTATTTGATTTTGGCGTCGTTATTAATTAGATAAGGCATCGACTGGTCGTTGTATTTAACGAGGTATGTTTCATGATATAATGTTCCTCTAGGAATACTTGTGTATATTGATAAATTTTTACATACAATAACAGAATTTAATTAATAATTTAGCCCCCATATTTCTATCCAAGAAACAGAAGCAAGAATCTTTAGAACTAGATTACCTTTATTGGTCTTTATAGAATCATAATGATAAACTCAAGTTGTGAACAATCTAAAAATAAACCTAAAACGTTCTTGGATCATTCCAAAAATATTTCGGACTGGAAATGTATTTCCACTGTTTCAAATCTTTAACTCGTTTTGTATTAAGCTGCATATTATGAAAAGAAAATGTTATATTTCCATTCCAAATATTACCCAACCAATTCATTCAACAAAATAGCAAATCCTCTCCTATACTTTAGCCCTATATAACCTTAATGGACTTGAAAAAGGAGTTGAATACAAGATAGAGAATACATTCTACTTCCTATTTTCTATATTATACCTACTACATCCACCATCAATGTACCTATATGCCTATATGTGTCGCAGAAATTCGAAGCGTTCTTTGATAATCGATGCTCGATCGATCAACCGGACGCCCCGGAGTTATAATTAAAGGACACACAATCAATCAATCATTCGGACCGAAGCGAGGCAAGGTCCGGCACATGAAACACGAGCTCCATCTAACGGGCCGCGCACCCACCGTTCAGATCGATCGTCCTTTATTTCCGTACACATGAATGTCTATATGGATGGTGTGTATGTAGGTTATGTGTGTACCGGAGCATCAGAGAATGCTTTACCCGTGTATGTACTACATACGAGGACACATAGAATGAACGATTCAGCTTCAATGGAATCTGTAACCGGATTTTTTTACCAGAGGTCCTTTCTCCGGTCGCTCCAAAGGTATTCTCTTTGACTGGTGATTCATTTGAACAGCTAAAGCTTAAAATGAATGGAATGACTGATGTCAGGATTGATTGGTTGACTTGTTTGCAGTGGTGGAATTTTCCAAATAGATTAGATGAGATGGGATGGGATAACTGGATAGTGTGGTTCCATAATGTGTCATTATCTTAAGGACATCTTAGATTAGTTGTTTTAGTATATTATTATACATAGAGTATTCGCATTTATTAACAGAACATAATAAATAATTTTATTTCAATCTGTGGTTATTAAAACATGAAATAAATTCTAAAGCACGTGTATCCTTTGAGTTTCCGGTCAGCAATTTATTCATCGCAAGCTTTAGGGATTTAAAAGCATGAAACTGAATAATGTAAACAAGTCTCCCTTACATATTTATATCAACTTCTGTAAATAGATAATTTGAAAATACTCATGAAATTCTAATTAACATCTGTAACGCTGAGATTTATGGGAAAGGAGTTTCATTGAAGTATGTAATTTATATCATTTGATATGTTATGCGTGTAAACTAGTTTATTTGTACATTTAGTCGCAGTAAATGTGTATAGAGATAAGTACTTGGAATTTACAAAATTTAAGTAGTTGAATATTACGGATTGCTTTTGCAGATGAAACGAGCCTTGTACGTAAAATATTAAAATTAAATACTTTAAATAATAGAACCTTTGTAGTTGTAGTGCTGTAACAAGGCTATTGAACACATTTACACACGCACACACAAATTTTTTTCGTTCCCAGTGGACAGCATATGGAACTCTACTCAAACCAGTCACATGCAAGAGGACGATCCTATTGGTGATCCTCATATACTCATAGCAAGACTATAATCGAAGTCGTGTTTCATGGATCTCAACCTTAAAAAAAAGACAAACAAAAATTTTTACTCTTTTTTTTCTTCCTTTCCTTCTTCTTTCATCCTCCCCCTCCCCTTCTTCTTCTAACCTTTTCAGATGAAGTATCACAGGTAGTAATTTGGTTTTTTGATTTATGAAAAAAGGTACTTGACGTTATCGTGACTGAATTGAATTTGATGGAACCAAGAAAACGAGAATAATAAAAAAAATGTTTTTAATGAATTGACATGCAGGTTTTCAAACTGTCCGGAATTGAAAGTCTCCTCTGCCAGGTCTTCAGCTAACGGTTATTTTTTTGTTAGTTTGAGATTATATCACACTGCCTTGTTCAGTTACAATGTGATGTTGTTTTGACATAAGAAACTAAACAAAATAGAATCTGCTCTAAGATTGTTGGATGCTAAAATGACTTGAAACAGGTAAAAGTGACTCTCTGAATCAAGTCTGTTTTTCTACATCCCTCTTAATTTGACAATTGTCATATAATGGTGAGTGCCTAACTACAATCCTAACGAAAAGTCTCTTGTCAATGACCTATTCTTAATCTGTTGAAGTGATATGTGGTAATGAAGCGGCATGAAAGTAGGTGATTTGTCAGCTATCCTCTCGTAGTGACTAAACGTAGTAAGATTATAGCTTAAAAAGCCTATACAACAACCATCCACCACAAACAAAACAAAAATATAAACAACACAAAATAAAAATGATAACTTTACAAAAAATTTTAAATTAAATATTGAAAGTGTGTACCTTTGAGGACTTGATAGGAACTCTTTGTGGGAAGTGCATGCGTACGCTGCTGGCATGTGTATAAAATTTGTCATATTTAGTGACCAGGCAAAAATCCAGCAATCTGGCTGGGTATTAAATCCATCTTCTTCTCTCTATTCAACGATTTGGAAGCACCTCATCAAGAATCATATCTCCGAAAATTATGTTTTTCTAGATTGCCTTACAAATTTATTTGTGCAGGGATGAGGCTGAATCGAAGAAAGTACAAATATCTTGTACTAGTGAAGTTCCCATCAGAGAAATTGCGGTTCAGAATTTCTAACGGATCACAGTCATTTCAGCTCAGCTTATGGATAAGGTCTTACCTTACAAGAGTGTCGTTTAGTTTTGTTTTTCATAATTTTATAAGCTTCGACATCCCTACAGAACCCTCTTCATCCCTCATCTTCTGTCCAACCTCTCGAAAATTCCTGAATCCACCATACTCAGTCGTCTTCAGGACGAGCTCCTCCTACACAACTTCATACAGGACGAGCAATTCTGTTTTCGGAAACAATCTAACCACCAAGTTACGGAAGCAAGTTTTAATTCTTCTCGAGAGATGATGAGAGCGATGCTTCTTGATTTCGCACATGATTTCGACATGGTGTGGCACCATGGATTTATTTCTAAACCGGTGCTCGTGGTATTCAACGCCGAGGTAATAAAAATTGTTTGGACAAAGTGAAGAGCTCTACATCGTCGCTGAGAATGGTGGCTGCGATTTTCCAGCTCTTTGGGCAACGGTCTTTTTGATATTCATCCATGATCTCCCCAGGGTTCAGGACGTACATTTGGCTATATACGCGGATGACTGTGCTATTTTCACATAATCCACGAGCAAGCTCTTGGTATGCCACCGTCTCCAGCGTAGATTTAATAAAATCTGGTGCTGGTCCACCAGATGGCGCCTTAAATTGAAATCGAGGCCTTGCTCTGAATGCTTCTAACTTCTGACGCATGCAACAATTTCTATAAAAATTGACAGATAACGTTTATAATTTATAAGAATTTCTCCTACTTTCAGGGGAATTTCTAATTCTAGTTCATCATTACTATATAATCTTCTTTAATAAATAAATTTAAAAGAGGTAAATGAGTAATAAGAATATGTTACCAATAGAGATTATAATAAATGTTTAAAATTTTGTTTGTGGAATATATTTCTTCAGTTTATTTATTACGATACCCAATTCCTTCTTGTTTAATAAAAGAAGAGATGTTTACGTGTTTTAGGTCCAAGAGATAGTGAATAGAGTTCGACATAAATAAATAAGAAATAAACAATCAGAATTAGATAAGGTTCTTGAATCTTTTATTTAATCCTGCCCCTTTTTCGGGAGCTCATAATTAATAAATTGTGCACTAATAGAAAATAACTTTTAGTTTCTATTGTAAGTCGTACAAAATCAGGATATGGGGTCAGCTATTAAAATTTCGTCAGAAGAAGAAAGTTCTGACGACTATAATTTGTTGTTGTTGTGAAATAGATAGAAAAACCTTTTATGCATTAGAAATGCTTTCCTGGATAAACCGTATTACTTCCGGGAGGTATTTTATTTATTGCTCGTCTCAGAAAGATTCTGCATTCTACTAAATTACATTAGCGCACAGAACAGGAACAGTTTCACTAAGATAAACATGCTGTTGGTTCGATCTAACAGCACGGATGCTACAGTGAAGGCGCTCATCGTAACGTATCACTTTCCTATTCAGGGCGTTATGCTAAAACCAGGTCTTTGCCTAATCTTTCGGAAACTGGATCCGACAATAAAGACACGGTTTACACTGGGGCTCGATAAACGGAACAATGTTCATATTACGACGAAATTAATTCTTGCCCCCCTGCTCCTCAACCTAACCCTCATATTATACATGTAGGCTTTAGACAGTGCGCTGGTTGTTGGCCTGGCTGTAACTGCCCTATACCCTACTGTAATCTTGTCATGTAATACTACTAAAAGGAAAATCTCCGATGTTTCAAGTTTAAATTTTAAGTCGCACCTCTGTCTCGTTTTTAAGCTGAAAAGGAAATTGCTTTTAGAGATAAAGCCGTGTTTTCCCTTAGAAAGAAATAATGCTCCTAAAGTGTAAAATGATTATGGGGGTTAATTTTGTTGGTCTATCATTTTAACTTAGATTAAATTCTATTCATATATTAAAGATTATAGACGATTATAGCGAAAATGATATCACTTCTGATATAATTTGATTCGTTATTATTATCATTGAAAGTTTCTGCCTTCGGCTGAATATCACCTTGGAGTCGTATCAATATAGAGATCACTACAACTGCAACCATTGAAAAAAGAACGAATTTCTAAAGAATTTAAAGTATATGCTAATCTTCATTCTGCAATAGAATCGTCGATTCAACAAGCTAATATGCTTCTACATTGACTTGTCGGACAAAGTTAGAATTTTATAGTAAGATCAAAATTATGCACAAACACGACAATATATCTTACCTTACATTTATGGAGATGTACACACAAACTCAGCCAACTCTATTCTGCCTATACACAAAAGTTGCCAGACGTGAGCCGCAGTAAAAGGAACCGAATAACGCCTGCCCGAAGAAAGGGACCGTATAAAGTAGAAATGTTTTTATCACATTACATAACGAAGGCGAATATAGCTTCCATTCCTTCGAATATCACAGTAGTACAAGCCGTTTGCGTCGTTGGTCGGTAGGGGGGACGGAACTAGGGAGATATTCGGGGAACGGAAATGGGATTTCTTCTTTTAATTTAAAGTTAAAGTCCCTCTTGTACTTTGACAGTGAAAAATTCACTCACGTTTCACGACGGGACATTTTAAAAATTAGGTCATTTTTGCCCTCCGAGAGAGATTCTGGTCGTATGATCTCGGAGCTACGTCGCTATCGTCGGCTATTATAGACCTTATACGTGTGTGCATGATGATTGATGGTGGATAACTGTACGCCGAAACGTTGAAAGATTGCGATCATATTGTACCGTTTGAAATACTGAGATTTTTTGAAGTCCGAAATGTAATTAGAGTATGTAGCAAGAATATAATTAATGTTATTTATTATACTTAGCAGTAATAATTATATTTATAATGTCGTACAAATTATATCATTACAATTTTTGGTAGAAATTAATGACGATTTATAATATAATAATATCTCTTTTTAAACTTTCCATTTTTTGGCGAGGAAACATTCCTGTGGTCTTCAATCTTCTTTCCTTGAACGGTGGTTCGTGAGCCCTTTATTCTTCTTGGGTAGACCCTGCTAAGCTGGATGTTTGGGGTTTTTACCTTCTCTGTCTACAGCGACCAGAAAAGAGATGGCTGAAGTCTCCCTAATTGTCCTCCTCAGCATCGATCGGCTTACGAGTGGGGTCCCGGATCTTGCCACTCTTTCCTGAGTTTTCGTCACAAGGCTGACAATGTACCTACTCAGCGATGGTATTCCCAGGTCGTCGCTTCTAACCGCTCTTGCGATATGCTTTTAGACAGCTCGATCAGCTTTGGTCTCTTCCTATTTTGCAGTCCTTAACCCTCTAGATTGTTAATATCTCAGTTCTTTCGTTCTTTTTCTAATATTTTTGAGATGTAAACAGAAAGTAGATCTTCCGTTTTTCCCTTGGTTTCTTGAAAATTGTTGTTCCTATTTTACGAAAGGTTGCCTCTAAGTTACGACCTTTCATTCAGGTGACTCAATTCCTTAATTGCTTCATTTGCTCTGAATATGAGATCTCGCGGGTCTTCAACTTCCGCGATTATGACATTATAAGATTACCAGCATAGATGTGTCATTAATGTAATGTCTTCCATTCACTTTAGGTTTAGGATACGATCATACAGAATATTCCATAGCGTGAACTAGACTGTTGTGGAATATTTTGATTTTTTTCACAATTGTTCTTGTTTTAGGTACATAATCCCAAACGACCCCCTAAGCGACTACTATTATTTTCAACTATTTAACTGCTCTTATTTTATGTACAGGTAATCTAGAAGGCTAAACTGTCTTTCTAAGAAACTACCAATTTTCTCGAACTCTGTAGCCTCTCTTTAATTTAATGTGCCTAGATAGCTTATTTAGCATGGTCAATCTTGATGTTCACACCAATACCGAATATGTCATTTTTCCTATAGTAAGAATGTGAACTTTTGTACCATTTTCCTGGGAATTTTTAGAATTTGGTCAGCTGATTGAAGTTCTTATAGACTCATTTGTTAACGGACTGATCCTAATTGATGTTACATCATTCAGCTACTTATCCTGAAGCCATCACCTTACATATCGTTCTCGAGATTGTTTAGGAATTGTTTCCAAAGAGAAGTATTTATCATAATTTGAGCCCTAATTTCATGTTCTTGTAAGCAAGCTCAACTCTGGCACTCCAGATGTTTTCTTTTGGATTTATATTTCTTCTAGTAGCATCTTCCTATATTCGTCGTGGATGGAGATTTCCAATTTAAAGTATTAAAATGTTATGCCTGAAAAAGAAGTGTATTTCTAAAGGTATCCACACTGTTTCTAAAACGAGTCGATAACCGCAGTGGTTAGCCAGCTGACTATCGTTGTGACAGGACGATAGGAGCCGAGTTTCGATTCTCTTGAGGGACGGTGACATTTTTTCAGAGGGTTGAAATCCGGATCGACTTACCATTCGCTGTTGATGATTAACACCGTGGCATTATAAAAGACGATACCATTCTGTCACAAAATCATTTGAACACAATTTACATCCACAAAATTACACCGCGAGAGTTGCAGTCATAGCCAGACAAGTAATAGAGCTTACGAAGTCACTGCAACTAAGCATCCATCACACATTAAAAAAAAAAAAAAAAGAAACAATTCTGCCGCCTCTATAGTGTTAACCGTTCCATAACTCCAATTTCTCTCGTATTTTGTATTCATTTTTAAAGGTATCCACACTGTTTGTAAAACGGGTTGATAACCGCAGTGGTTAGCCAGCTGACTATCGTTTTTATGTGGGGTGGACAGCAGCTTCATAAAGAAATTTGCGTGTTAAATGTTCCACGGTGTTGTTAGATGCATTCGATCGTTAGATGCTGTAGCTTTGTTAATTATATCTCAAGAATGAATTGTCTCATTGTTGACTTTGCTGTTTATTTATTCATTTTAATGTCTACACTAACTTTCTTGCCATAAATATGTGAATACCTGCATGTGTCAAACATTGATTACTTGGATTAGGAAATATCCGTGTATGACCTGAATATAAAAGGTATCTTACGAGGATTTTTTTTTGTATAGAAAGTAGGTACTAGTGATGCCAAAAAGGAATTTCTCAAACAATTCGAATTTGTATTAAAAATTAATATTTTCCAATTAATATGAGAAATTCCAGACATGCGCTTATCTAGCCTTTTTTATTCTTTGCTTTGTCGTGAGTTTAATTGCGGCGGCATTCTAAGCTGTGCTGCCTGCCAAGATTGTCCACTGCATCTCTTGTGTTTTTCCATGGCTTTGTTACAACATTACTTCGTGATAAATGATGGTGCGCTGTTAATTATGTCCCAGCAGGGACTAGTAGCTCAACTAAAGTACCTATCTAGCACAGACATTGTCACAAGCGTTACCGGTATAAGAACTCCAGTCCATCCTTCTGACATATTTTGGTTTTCTTTTAATAACACACTGATCTTGCTTTCTCAATCTTCAGCGCCACATTTCATCATCTTTTGGATTCTTGTTACTTTTCAGTATTTATATGATCTCTATAAATGTGTCTTTCTTTTGCTCTTCAATTTCCTGATGACGCTCTTCCTCCTGCTCCTATGTTATTTAATTTTTTTTTCTAATTTTGGATGTATTGGATCCATTTCCTGTTGTATTGACGTGTCTTCTTTGCTACATTATTTATGCAACCTACTCCTTTATTTTCTTGTGCCTATTTATTTTATTTTCCTCTTGTTTCTTCTTCTCAATAAATGACTTTGATTTTTCAGTTTTTCTGAAACGGTGCATTTTATTTTGTCTTTGACCAAAACCTGATCAGAGACCATCATACATGTGTGTCAAATTGTTCGTCTGTGATTGATGTCAAAGAAAAGTTTAAAGTTGTTTTGGGCTTGTGTGTGTCAAATATAGTCAACACATCAAGTACTTGTTGCATAACCTAGATGATATTTTTATTGAATAAGAAATAAAATAATGCCGCATAAGCATAAGCATTTCGTAATAAATTGTTTGTCACAATTAACTAATTAGAAATACTCAATATTAATCAGAAATCTGATAGGAGACAATACCTGATGTACAGTATATCCTGCGGATATATTTTGACATCGTATAGTTAAGGGAATACATAACCTACTAATTATGTCGGTAATGAGATATTATTGTCATCTATTATATTCCGGCGATGTCGTGTGCTTAACAGGGCTAATTCAATATTTAAATTCGCGGCGAAGTGGAGATACCTAATCGAGTTCTGCTGTTGCCTGAAGGCTGAACATCCCCGTTCAGACTTGAGATGATGCCCCTCGTTTCTAACTAATATATCACCTTCACGACTCATTACAACAGTGGCACATCTACCACGGGAAGAGATCCCTATGTTGTAATATCTTCGCCGGGTGTTTGATAAGGGACACATAATTATTGTTCAAATTTTGCCGCCGTCAATATTTCAACAAGGAGTGGGTCCCCGTGGTATTCCATCTTATTAGGGTGAATATAGTTAGTTAGATCTTAATAGTTGAAATGTTAGTTTTAAATGTATGCTTTGAGGAGAAGTTTTAGCTAAATTATTACACCTGTTGAATGCTTTAATTTTAGTACAGGATTTAAGCTATCAATAATTGAGCTATTAACATTAAAATACAGATAAAAACGTTCCATCCGTTAATCTTATTATATCACACATTTCGTTTTAGCCATATAACTTCAATTTCGAAAGATAGCCAATAGATATATGTCGTCGTAGAGGCGAGAAGTTTTAAACTTTACTATCTGCAGTCGAAGGGTTTTATATGTGGGGCATTAGTTCTAACTCAGTTTAATTCATGCGTCGCCAGAGACTGCCTCGAACTAAGGGAAGTAATTCACATTCTCGCAATAGAGAAGTTTTCCGAAGGAATTTAAAATTTGCTAGCACTGACGGTGATTTGATATTGATAAATTTATCCGCACTATAGCCTTAGGATTGGGTAACGCTGAAATATTATTTAGTAAGCCGTTTAAGTTTAATTAAGCTACTAAGAAAATCTTAAAGAAATTAAAATCCTGCAATTCTCATTTAATTCCGGGTATTTATGAATTTTCATCCATATTAAACATCAAGTTATAAATAAAAAATCGCCCATAAATTTTCTGTTTTTTCCTTTTGTCTTTCGTTTATTCACCAAGGATATCTTGCTTAATGAACAACGAACCTCACCACAACCACCACCACCACCACTTGTAAATTGCATCTACGCTGGATCCGGATAAAACAGCAACGACAGTGACAAATTAATTGGGTTTTCAAGTCGAAGGTGGTAGATTAAAATGCAAAAATCGCAATTAAAAATGTATTAAAGACGAGACGCCCGTTTTAATATACCATTAAACCAGCCGCGGTAGGTACCTCAAGTCCCTGATAGCTGCTGCGATTTTTATTTCGCCTTCATTAATCTTCTCTCTTCGGATAGTAGTAGTATGCTTGGGTGTAATTAAATCCCGACATTTTAGAATACAAGACGCCCCAGTCTTGCATCGAAGTAATGGAACTTCTTTTGAATTGACTACTAACAGTAGTTGGTACGGTGCGCTTTCTTATTCACCCAGGAAAAGTAATAAATGTCGGAAGAGCTTGTTTATTTTTGTATATTATATGCGCTACTAGCTCTAGCCAGACGAAATTACTCCATTGCACGGTTAATGAAGACGAATGTAAATAGAAGCATTCCAGAACTTCTAAAGCTAGCGATGTTATTAGAACGAAAGATCAATGATAATTTGATTTTATGGGATAACGAATATGGAATTATAAAAAGGATTCATGTACGAGAAGTTATGCAATTGCGGTTCTTCTCGATTTATATTTATTGAAAGTAGACTTATATTGCTTATCAGAAAATTAGAAAATGTTTGTTGAGATTTCTCATTTTCCGTTGATATGAATATTAAACTACCTTTGAATATTACGGAATCTACTATAGTCAAAAATCATACATATAGGTAAATTAGTTAACGTGAGCTACCGTTTGGTATTGATTGCTCACGTTAATGAGGAGTTGTTTTGTAAATGATGCAGCTCCAGATTATAACATTGAAATGGGACAAGTTTCAAGTCCAAGTTTCAGAAATAAAATTCAACCGATCTAGGCTAACTTGATATCAATACATCCTCGTGGCTTTCTAGGCATTGATAGAATGAGGCTGCTTATGTAGACGAGTGGCTAAATCCCAAAATGTGCCTTCAGTGGACGCAGCTGCTGACCTGCTGAGACAGTACTTATGTTCTTCAGCTGAAGGTAATAAAACGTAATACGTCAAGTGAAGTGAGCTCTTCAAACATAACCTCAATATATGAATGGCCAACAGTAGATTGTATTTCTTAAGTAATTATAGAGTTGTGAATATGAGAAACCATCAGATATTAGAAATGTTATAGAAGGCTTCCACACTGCGAGTTTCTATTATGAGAGCTGCTGGGTTTTGACTGTGTCATAGTTGTCTAATATAATCTCCTGTTCAAAATTAATGCACCACTAATTTAGAGCTAGTATAATATAAATAAAGGTAATTAGAAAATCTTGCCCACAAAACATTTATTTTTAAGTATAAAGGGAAGTTAATGGGATTGCAGCTATTGGCGTTAGAATTAAATATGTTGTTTGATGTTGTCTCCGAATATTAACTGCACATGAGTCTTGTGATGTTGCCGTACTTTAATTATCACTATTTTGTTTCTGAAGAAGCTAATAAAGAATTAGCGAAAGCTTAGATACGAAAAAAGGTTCTCGTCTTATTAATTCTAACGCCAATAGCTGCAATCCCATTAACTTCCCTTTACACCTAACGTTGTACAGCTAAGTACTTCTTTTCAACTTCCATTAATAGATCCAGATACAAAAACTTAAAAATTATAAAAATCTTCTAAACTTTACAAACAAAGAAAATTTCCAATTTACAAAAAAATGAACTTCAATAACGCGCAGAAACTCCTAGAGCTGTTATAACCGCTTGCATTCGTCGGGGTAAGCTTGTTATTATGTTTTGGATGGTTGCTTGAGGAATGTTTTCCCATTCCAAGAGAACAACACGCGCTAACTCTTGCAGACTCATTGGGGTACGTGCATGATGCCAAACTGATCGTTTTAGAACATCTCAAGGGCGCTCTATTGGATTTAACGGCTGCGCGGTAGCCTTGCATTATCGTGCATGAAAATAAAGGTATCTCCTACAAATGACGTAAACGGCATCACGTGATCTTGAATAATGTTTTCCAGATAGAATTCTGCGATCGTAGACCGCGGACGAATAGGAACCAGCTCTGTGCGTGCCTCAAAACATATTCTACCCCAGAATATTTTTGAATCACCACCAAATGACTCCTTTGGAGAGATAGTACCATGATATCACCAATTAAATTGGTCAATGGTGGTCATGGATTTTAAAATTATATATATCGTACATTTAGGTATGTCAAAATTTTTTGAATGTCAAAGTTATTGCGTTGAAGTTTTCTAATCCTGCATGGTTTTTGAATCATGGTTCTCACCGCAGAGCACAAAATTTACATGATTGAAATCTATTTTCGAACGGGTGTGCTAGTTAATGGAACTTGGAAATACAGTCAACGTTTGTGTTTGGACAATTTTCGAGAGCACTTCCCAGCCGTAGCAGTATTACTGGACAATTTCTATGCATGCCTTACAAATTGTGTTGAAGTGTTTCGCGAAACTGGTTTTGTGACGCATAAA
The DNA here is from genome assembly GCA_023690525.1 of Holotrichia oblita. NCBI lineage: Eukaryota > Metazoa > Arthropoda > Insecta > Coleoptera > Scarabaeidae > Holotrichia > Holotrichia oblita. The sequence goes on along the minus strand of CM043022.1, from coordinate 79,477,586 downwards.
AATGGTGCTGGTAGACCAAGAGTTCGTACAGAAGAAGTTATTGATGACGTTCGTCAACGTATGGAAGAAGAGCCTACAAAACATTTAAAACGTCTCTCTCAAGAAATTCAGCTTTCTTGTGGAACATGCCAAACGATTCTAAAGAAGGACTTGAACATGCATCCATATAAGATGCAATCATATCAAGCTCTTCTGCCTGTAGACCACACCAGACGGTTTGCGTACTGCCATTGGTTCGTTCATATTTAATGAATGACGATCTGCTGAACTTAATTTTTTTTCTGACGAAGCTTGGTTTCACCTTTCGGGATACATCAATTCTCAGCATATGCGAATGTGGAGCACTATAACCCGTACATTTTTATTGAAACGCCACTACATGCTCAGAAAATTGGTGTTTGGATGGCAGTTTCTCGCAGAAGAATAATTGGGCCAATTTGTTTCAATTTCACTGTCAACGCAGAGAGGTACAGAAATATTTTTTGACTGAATTTGTGCAACAGTTAGACGATGATGAACTTCAATACGGTTATTCTCACAGCAAGAATACTACACGAGAAAATCTTGCTTTTCTCCACGAGGTTTTTGATGACCGGTTGATAAGTTTGCATACGGAAGTTGAGTTTTCTCCGAGATCACCTTGTTTGACAATTATCGATCATTTTATCTTTTCTTATTAAAAAAAAAAGATTTTCGCAAATCCGATACATAATTTGCAAAAACTGCAACAAAGAATTGTTCAGCAATGTGCAACCATAACGCAAGAAATGCTGCAAAACGCTTTTCACAGCATGAGAAGGCACGTAAACTTGTGCATTGAACAAAACGGGGGACATTTCCAACAAGTATTGTAATTTAGTTTTTCTGGTTAATAAAAACGTTATTTATTTCATAACTTGTAGTTCATTATTATTTTACAGCTGAACTAGGTAGGTAACACATTTGTAGGTTATTGATAAGGTTGACAATGATTGAATTATTTCAAAAGGATGATTTAAACTAAGACAAGCGTTTTACATTCCATGACCAATTTAATTTTTGATATCATAGTACAATCAGAAAATCTTTCTCCAGGTCTGCACCATACTCTATCACGGCCATCTGGAGATTTTAGGCTCATTAGAGTTTCATCAGTGAACAATATTCTCTTCCAGTCATCGACAGTCCACTGTGCATGATCTCTAGCGAATCTTAATCTACGTGATCTGTGATCTGCAGTAAGTAGCGGTGCAGTAGCAAAGCAGAAATCCTGACATTTCTAACAGTTTCGAGTTGATTACTCAGCTCTCTACTAGTACACTTTCTGTTTTGTAATATCTATTGTCAGAGAAAGCGCTCATCAATTTGATTTGTCGCCCTTTTCCTGCCTTCACCATGTTTTCTATGGTGTGTTCCGGTTCCCTAAATCTTCTAACCATTCGACTAATTGTTGAATGATCAACACTTAGTAAATTGGCCACATAACGTATATTTTTTCTCTCTTCTCGCAAAGTTGAACCTCTTACGCATTCATCATTGCTAATCAACACCCAAACAGCAACCTTTAATAATACTTAAATAATTTTTTAAGTCATAATTGGTGAAGATTTTGAAGGGGTAGTGGTTGTTTTTCTCCCCAACTTCTACGCCACTGGAAAAAGTACGATTTTGACACTCCCATTTGAACCGCCAATGTTTTCTACACAAAAAAGGTACTGTTGGTCATGAGCTCTAAAGTTGACCGTTTTCGAGAAAAAGCAACTTTTATGATAAAAAACATGGTAAATTTTTTGAAATAAAAGATTTACATATTTTACTAAAACATTAGGACAAGTAAGAAAAGCAAACATTAACAACATAAAAGTAGATTTTTCTCGAAAACGGTCAATTTTAGAGCTCATGACCAACAGTACCTTTTTTGTTTAGAAAATATTGGCGGTTCTAATGGGCGTGTCAAAACCGTACTTCTTCCAGTGGCGTAGAAGTTGGGGAGAAAAACATCCAGTGCCCCTTCAAAATCTTCACCAATTGTGACTTAAATTTTTTTTTCTCGCGCACAACTTAGCTTATTATAAGTAGAAAATGGTCACAAAAGCTGTTTTATTTACGATAAACCGTTCCGGAGATATTTCCAAAAAACGATTTTTTTTAAATTAAATTTCAACACCCTGTATCTCGAAAATGGTGCATTTTAGAAGGTAAGTTGATAGAAACTTTTTTTCAAATTTTTGGACAAGCTATCACATCCTGAAGTCCTGCGCATATATTATGAAACAGCCTGTATAGTGGATCTATTCTATTTAATACTTGTAGATTCTCAAATTTTTGTCTTGGGGATCTTGGGTTTGTAACACTTGTTTCTGCAATGAAGCTAATATCAACTTTATCTAAATATATAATTTTTGTGAAATAATTGGTAGTAAATATGTAAAAAATGACACGAAACCTAAATCATTACAAATTTGACACTTTTCATTTGGTGACAGATATGTTGACGTTTTTTTTTCTAAAAAATTAGCATTGATATAAAACGCAGTCAATTAAATAGTTGTAGAAGATTTACGGATTTATAACGATAACAATCTTTAGAAGATGTCAGCAGATTGCAAGAAAGAATACGATAAACTGATGAAAGAACTGAAGGTAACCACTGAGAATATTATGAGTGACACTAAGGAACAAATCAACACTGCTCTAGTAAGTACTCTCAAGAAAACGGCTTCAGTCTGTGCTGAATCGTTCACAACGCAGATGATGGAAACTATGGGCCATCTGAAGAGTGAGGCCGCTAAGAATTTGGACGCTATTACGAAAGAAATTGATAAATTTATGGATGATTTTCGCAAATAGAATCAATAAAGGTTCAAATTAAAAAAAAATATATTGGTGCGTGTTTAGTTATTTGCCATATATTATAGATCGAATTGAAGTTCTTTGAGTGCTACTAAAAATAAACTATTATCAATTCAATGTTTTTTTCACGTTGCACGTTGTAATTAATGTTTCTTAATCTGGAGTTTAACACTACCAAATTTATGTTGTTTTCGTTACGTCTAAAACGTCGATTTTTACCGCCCTCCGGAAAATTTCCAATAATATTGCGTATCTACAAACTTGCACGGAAAAAATTTACGACCAAATAAATTACGGCAATTGAGCGTTCTAGTAATGACCGGTGCGCGCGAATATGGCCGATCGGGCAGGTAATAAAAAGGAATTTTGAACGCCCGATGTGTGCGTTCGTCCTCCACCGCACCTTCTCGATCTGTACGAGACCGTAACGTACGAGAGAATTTGATAATGTCGGAAAGCGAGGGCATCCTAACCCCATCTACCCCACTGTGTCGATTCGGGCGAATCCCCCGAGCGCAGCACCGTCTGATTTACCGTCCAACATTAACTTACCGTGTACAGACTTTCAGTCATTGGTTGGCTTTATTTACAGCGTGATCGTGCTCTTCGAGCAAGTCGCCTTCAGGGCGCCAAAACTACGACTGCACCGCATTAAATTGCAATCGCAATGGCGTAAAAGTCGGAATCTGATCTGGGGGATTTTAATATACGGGGCGGCAAGCAGTTCATTTCGAGATGTGTGTTCGTATTTGTGTCTGTTAAAAAATAGAGGTGCGCTGCAGGTGCTACATTTTCAATAAATGACTCTTTTATGTACTTCCCTTTGTGTGTTTTGGAGAATAGAGGTATAGTGTTTGGGTGTGAAGATTACTATCAATTTATTAAATGGTTGCCCGTTTAAAATAGAAGTAACTACAATGCAGAGTCGATAACCACCTACATATTAATTCGAAATATATAGCATATTAGATAAGCAATGCATATACATTGTTTGTATAAGTTTTGATTTATTTACGTGGGCCTTTAAGTCAATTTTTAATAAAAAATTCTTAATTTGTTTCTGATAAATGTCAAACGTCAAAAAACAATTTATTTAATAGTAATGTAAGTAGACGTAATAAATTAGAGAGAAGAAATGGTTAGACTGTAACATATTAAGGAATTATAAGTCCTCGAAGTTTCTTGCACATGGTTATTTATGGGGCCCAAAGTATGCGCTCTGTTATAGCAAGTTTGACATCTCTTGAAGTGTATTTCTAATTGGTGTCGATTATCTATGTCTACAAGTGAGATAAGTACGCGCTGATCAGCATATGTAGGGCCATGTCATGTTGGTCATAGTTTCTTTTTTGTAGTCCTTCCTTAGAGATCTAGACATTTAGGACTACCGAATTCAAACGTGATGGGACAATCATCGAAGTCACACAATGGTTTAGAACGCCACAATCTACTGCGATGCAAAAAAAAACATTGATAAAGCCCAGGACATCACTTCCAGGGAACCACAGGCAACTGAAAATGTCTAAACTTTGCTGAAGATAAGTGATGTGTTTGCTCATTGGGTAGCAGATAAGGGATTGCATGTGAAAGCTTACCGAATGTTTCTTATTGGTCTAGAAACCTCCAGTGAATTTGCAACGAAAACAAAATAACAGTTAAACTAGTACACAACATGAAGGGAAGGGCTGTGGTATCAGTTCTTCGATTCCCAAGACTTCCAGCACTTTCCAGAAGCTCGTAACTTTTCTAGGTTGATCAAAATTCTAAATATGCTGAAAAAAGGAAATCGCCAGATGAAGCTAAAAGTGAAGAAATAACTTATTTAGAGAAAATTGGATAAGTTATATGATGTGATAAAAAAGTTCTGTAGTGAATGTTGCAAGTTTCTCAGAAGACCTTAATGAAGGGTAAACTGAAAAGTGAAGAAATTAACTATTATCTTCGTGTTTGTTTGACGATGTTTCACAAAACCATCCACCGGCATCATCATTGCTGTTTGCAATATTATCGCTTCATGTTGTTCCTCCATTGAGTTCCTTATTTTTGCTAATGTCATGGGACTATTTTCTCAAATTTGGGTACTAATAAACAATACTAATGTTTGAGTCTAACTTAATAGGAGCCAATATGATACACTGATTTTAATTCTTGAAAGTGTGACTATTTTGAGTTTGTTATGATGGCTTCCTCATAACAAACTCGGACCGTGGAAGCCTTCGATATCATTTATTTTGAGTTTGTTTCATTTAATTTTGAATTAATAGTAGGTATTACCCCTTCTGAAACAGTTTTACTTCATATGGTCTTGTTTGCACAAGTTTATGGTGCAATGACAATAAACACAGCAAAAAAGAAATAAAGAGGCAAATCAAGGTTAGTAAATTTGGTTAGAAAAAAATTAATAAAACATAACAAAAATGCATTTATGTTTCTATAAAATATACGTTTGCCGCTGCAATCACCTCTTCGTTTGATCTAAAACGTTTTCCAGCCACAAATTTATTTAGATTTTGGGAATAAATGATAGTCAGAAGGATATAAATCTGGTCAATAAGATAGATGCTTCAACAATTTCTACTTCAAATCTATAGTTTTTGACTTGCCAAAACACTTTTGTGGGCTGGTACATTGTTCTGATGACATAAGATTTTTTGCAATCCAGGCCTGATCTCAGACATAGTTATTGTTTTACCCTTTGCAACGTAAAACACTAGCCATGACCTTATTGACAAGACTACTAATTGACTTCTTTTGAGGCAGAACTACAGGCTTCCATCCACCGCTTTGACTGCTGTTTCATCTTAGGCGTGAATCGGTGGATCCAAGATTTATCCATGGTAATAAACCGGCGCATGAAATCGGTTGGATTCTTTATAAAGCGATCCAAACATTTGGTATCTGCTGTACCGACTTGTGTTGTGTAGTGCCTTGCTGTATGCTACCCACCTTGTTCACTAGAGGACATGGGGTTGGAATTCGTCCATTGTCGGAGGTTATATACAAATAAATTGCGAGGTGAAAGGCGATGAAATTAGATCTTGCATTCGGGGTTGTGCTGATGAGACCTAGAAGGTTGAATCCACGTGGTCCGCTTGTAATGCTTGATCTTTTTTCATTGCATTCGTCCGTAGGATGAATTCCAACAATATACCATGACCGCCTATTACAAGCATTTTTTTGGGTTTTTTATATTGACATCTCTCTACGTTGTCAGATCCAAACATATATAACTTTTTCACATTACTTCTTCGTATAACCGTATCTTTTTTCTTTTAAGATGCCTACAACATGTTCTAACTCCACATCCATCAGCCAGAACCATATTGTGTACTTTCTTCGGTGGTTCCAGCTTTTGGTCGTCCATTAGGTGGATCATCTTCAAGAGATGTACGACCACGTTTAAATTCAGCAGCCCATTTCTTTACAGTTGACAACGAAGAAACACATTTCTTATAAACCTGTACCAACTGGATTTGGTTTCTTGCAAAAGTACCGAGGAAAGAGGAAACCGTCTCCCTTGAACAAATTACGTTTCCAATTAATGTGAAAAATATTTATTCATTTTTGAGATATCTCAAGTGTTTTTTTTGTGAATGTCTAAGCGCGTGTACCTGACTGTACTCATTGTAGATGAATTAATTTTTAATTTGTAAGAATTACATAGAATACAGTATTATAAGCTCGTCATTAATTTTCCTTTTTTCACTGTGTCATCTCTATATATTATATCTCCAGTTTATGTCACAAATCCAAATAAACTAGTAAATATAGCACGTCTTAGGTACACACTATTATATTTCAAGAGGAACTGTCTATTTCAGACGATACAGATAAATGTTTACACGTGTTAAACATAAATTAACTGTGCCCGGGATAAATAGCATCCCATTACTCATCGTGCAGTACAGTAAATGTGGTCGCACACTGAAAATCTCGGTGTTGCTACATTCGAAGATGAGATAGTTCATGTCTATTCACACATTTCCACAACCGAAGCAATATATCCTCTCTTGTTAAGGACCACGCTTCCAGATATTTGTAAGTTTGCTATCCAGGGTCTTAGCCCAGTTAAGACATGTGTATCCGTTCGAACAACATTCCTACGAAGTCCATTAAAGTTTGTGTAGATCACAAATACGCTACGCTAAGCAATAGTTGGGAAAGACGAGGTTTGGGTTTGCTTAGTGCTCTAAGATGTAAAAGGTGATGATGATGGTATGTCTGTATATAAAAAATAATAAAATTCCATTAACATCTAATAGATGACTTCGTTTCCACCACATTAAACTTTTATTTCGTCTATTTTAAAAGTCAATTTCTCCAACTTGACAGCACCCTACGGACCATCGATCAGCATCCGAACTTTTCCGACAAACGCACTTTTAATGCCCGTTTTAAGGAACCTGTTGATCAACATCTTGGCGCCCTATCCCGCTGAGTGAAAAAATGGAATAGTCGGGGGGAAGTGGAGATTCGCACACAAAAAAACAAACAATAAAAATCATTTATTTTAATTAGATTCGGCGAGGGAGAAAAACGTCGAGTAGAGAGGATGGTAAAGCTGAGCTGGTGTACTCTTGGCGGAGCCACCACCAACACCGGGCTCATTTTACGAACTGCCCGGATTAAATGGAAATAATGGAACAAAGCGGAAGGATTAGCAGATGTCATCGTTAAATGAATGTTCTTGACCTTTTTTTTCGTTACTTTTTTCCGTGGGGCACTGTTTAAATGCCGAAAATAAATTACCATCTCTCTTCTTAAGCGCTACCAAATTTACGGGTACTAACGATTTATACCAGCTTTAATTTTTAAGTACTTACGTCTACTGCGAAGTAGATTTTAGGTTGAGTTAAGGGGTTTCCAAAGGAAGTACAATTATAACAAAAAGTACCTTTGAATAATTTTAGATTTAGATAAAAATAAAGATGAATTTCGAAGATAATCTGAGAAATATTGGACTGTACTTTGCTGATTATTTATAATTTTTACATATTTTGAGATTGTTTCTTTTGACGTAAGTCAAACCCTCACTATTGACTATTGTCTGGACATAATACCCACTCCCTTATGAAATGAATCATTCTCCGAATGACGCCTTTGCTCCATACTATGTTAGAAACCATGCCAGGTCGAATGAAAGCAGTTGTTTTGTTTACCAGACAGTTTTCAAACAGTTGAAGGTTATAAGATCTCCAGTTGAAGGCGCAGACGTGCATAAGTGGGATTTACGAGGCAGACATCTCTCAAGCGTAGTGAAGAATCTATTTTGAACCCAATCAGGGTATCTGAGTTTGAGTCGGTTTTGAGACTGGGTGTTAGCCCAAACCAGGCACCCTGGTTTCCGAAAACTAGTACCCCAGTTTGAAAACAAACTACCAAAACTAACCAAAGGTAGCTTAGTGGAGTTTGGTCCAAGAACAAATGTTTTATTCAGAGCGCCACTAACTCATATGTCTGTAAACGCTAATAACATCTATAATGAAATTTTTATTGGAAATAAATTTAATTAGTTCTTTTTCGTTTTTTTTTCTGATAGTAGATGGTAGTGAAGTGTTTATAAAACTATTTATTCCGTACAAAATATGTATTATTTAGTACCATGTAATTTTATTCTGTTATTGGGTTTTCCCGTTGGGCAATAAATCATATTTATTATTCTAGATTTTGAGGTAGATAGGTTGGACTGCTGCAATAATGATTCGATCGTTGGTGCTTCCTCTCTCAAATAGGTTTTCTGTGGTTTCCCTGAATTTCTCGGCGAACGCAGCAGGACAGTATTCTATCCAAAATGAAGTTCTAACACGTTGTTGAAAATATCTTGCCTTATTTTTCTTGTAGGCCAAATAAGAGTAGCCATATCCTCCTCAAACACAAAAACAAAGCTTAATAATGCCTGAAACAATCTAGTATATCATTTTCTTAAATCCATTTACATGTAAATTCCGTGAAATTTTCTCCAGTAAACTAATCAACATCTTTAATCTGTTTCCTAAATAAAAGAGGATTAAACAATATAAAGTATAAGGTTTTATCAAAAATTAGCAAGAGCAGGGCCATTTTACGATAAAGCTCCTACCATTAACGGATTAACCGATACCCGCGTCTTAAAATCTAATTTCCAACGTTGTCACTAATCTCCTCTTAACCGTTTTCCATTCGCAAAACAATGCCAAACAAAGGCGATGTGGTGCTGACGTTTTAGAAGATTGCTCTTGATTATGTTTACGAAATAGGTCATCTCACACTACACGAAGACGTCCGCTTAAAAAGGCGAACTCCCGAATGGAAAAGAAATAAACTATGGTTTTAGGAGGGAGAGTTTTCGTTCGGATCGTCCATGAAAATCAGCGCAGCTTCGCGTCGGTCGCGGCCAACTTATTTAAACAACAAACAATTTGCATATTTACATATGGAAATCAAGTCGACGCGCCATGCCACGGCGCGTTCGCGAGAGATAACACGCCCACTCTAATCTGGCTCGCAGATATGGCAGCCAAATTACCGGATTCCGGGATTAAATACAGCCGGAGTCGGAGCTACCACTCCGTACTACATCGACCGCATAATAATAACGCCGAACGAAAACACTAAAAAGCCCGCGCGTACCACTTAGGCAAGGAAGGTTGATGGATGTGGGTGAGTAGTTCACTACAGTGGCGGTAGGCGTAAGGGGAGCATGTGAGAAGATCAAATGATGTCCTCACACGAAAGTGTTTAAAGGAGTTTCGTACTTATATTTTATACTAAGAACCTGAGTTGTTGGTCCTGATGTATAATTGTGTTATGTCAAAATGGCATTGTAAACTCCATCCACTTGCATTGTTGGCCTAAAACGTTAGCTTCTTATTTTGCTTCATTTTTTGATTTTAAAGCTGTTTATGAGAAGCTCCATTTTAGCTGGTCCATATTTTGTTACTGTTTCTCGTTGCTCTTGAATTTGCTACGTGATGGACTTAGCAAAAGATATAAAGAAGTAAAAGGTAAAGGAAAGATTGTGGCTCAACGTTGATAATCGTACCTGTCTACCTCTAGCAAGCTCCAAATTTTCTTTCAGCACGTCACTATGTATACGAAGGAGGAAGTAGACGAGATTACCTGGAATCACCTAAATGAGGTGATTAATTAAGTCAATATCGGAAGAAAATTTCCATCCTTGTTATTATTTTTATAACCTAGAGCTAGATTAAGGTGTTCATTTGTTGCATTCACTGAGGGACGGAAATTTTCTTTGGCTCGATGTTGGGGCCGGAGCTCTTTCTTCTCTACGTTGCAGATTTGCCAACTGAACCTGGATGTAACCTCGCTGTTCATGCTGACGACTCTACAGTTTATACGTCATGCAGAAATGAGACTATCCTCCGTTTACGCCCCCAGAGGGCGGTTGATTCAATTATGAGGTGGGCCACTTCCTAGCGGTTGAAAATCAATGCAAATAAATGCGTAGCGATGAGGTTCACTTACAAGCGGGGTCTGCCGCCTAGGGGATCTCGGATGGGGGAGGGAGGAGCTGTGCTCCCATGGAGTCCCCACGCAAGGTATCTAGGTCTGATCCTCGACCAAAACTAACCTGGAAATGTCACACAGAGTTTCTTAAAGAACGATTCTTCACCGCCAGGAACATGTTTATCCCGCTCCTCGGTAGGGAAAACAGGCTCAACCTCCGAAATAAGATGACCCTGTACAAATCAATGTTAAGGCCAATTCTAACGTACGACTGTTTGGTCTGGACTACCATCTCCAAGACCAATCTAAAGCAATTGGAGATCCTTCAGAATAAGACTTTGCTGTGCAATTCACCTTATTTTATTAGCAATGCACAGCTGTGCAGAGATCTACAGATCCCTAGCTTGGAGAACTATTTGAGGGAAACAGCAATATCTACCCTAGACAGAGTAAGGCGGACTACAAACCCCTTACTGCTCAATGTGGTTGTTACGCAAGACCGATCATCTCCCAGAGCGAGGGCCCGACACTCCATCGATATTGTACAGCAACTAAATGCTTGAATTGGATCATTTATATCTTGAGACACGAAAACCACCCCGCGTGCAAAACTGTAGTCCACATCATTTTCTTCCTTCTCGTCCTACTCAGTAAAAATTTTCTCCCCCTTTTGCTGAGAACACGTTTTCATGGACGATTCACATCATTCTTAAACATCAAAATTCATAGAAGGCCATTCTACTGAATGTTAGAGCGTCCAACCCATAAAAAGCGAGAGGACCCAGGAGAGGAAATTTTCAGAAAGGAAATGCTTAGATAGGAAGCATCAAGATTCGAATGCAGTGCTCCAGGACTATAATAGTCTGTATCCAGCTCAGATGAAATTGCAATGTCTCATAGAGCAGCTGTGTCCTCTTCTATTTACAAAATTATTTTGGTCATAGTTTGAGCTAAAGCAAGAAACCTCCACCACAGATGACATTGGCTAGTCTTTCATTAACAGCATAATATAACACTCTGGTGCACATCGTATTATTTAATGTGATAAACCGAAAAGTTAACAGTACAAATCCCATCCACATTAATTTGATGGAGTTTGACTGATTAAAACCTGTTTTAAACTTTATAAGAAGCACTGTATTTAAATATCAAGTATGTGTGTCGTCTAATCCTCTCCATCAGACGCCACTGCTTTTACTCTAAACATGACTGAATAACGAACAGTGAGAGAGAAATCAGGAGACAGCTTAAACGTAAATAATGCGGAGTAATTTTCTCTCTTCCCACCGTGGAGTCTCGAGCGAATTTGCGTTGTTAGTTCGGGTCCCCAAAATTGGATATGAACGTATGATACATACATTATACTGAGCTAATGCGATGATGGTGTAAAATTGGAAGTAATTTTCGCTTTATCGAAGCGCGTGAGGGCTGTGTTTAAGAAATTAGTTAGGTGATTTAAATAAATACTTAACGATCGGGAAGGAGGTCATGGCCCGTAAAGGTTTTCGAATTTATATTTACAACATATTTTTTTTTTTGAAAACTTCATATGTAGATTTGAAGCCAATATATCTTGGACTTAATGGTCCCCTAAGGAGTTTTTGTGGAGACTGAAACCTACCAGAAAATGTTCCTAGAAGTTCTAGCAATTGTAACACAATGTTTCCAAATAACTTGGGTAGGAAGCAGTTGATCTTGATTAAACCATATATGTTCTAATAGAAGTAGAAATTCTATGTTTCACCAACTTCTTCAGACCAAATGCCATTGATTGCTGATTGGGATATCCTTCAGCCTTCTAATCTCTACTGGGAGCGATTCGGTCTCACCACGGAGCTAGAGAAATTTATTGGTCGGCAGAAGTGGTGACTGGATCGTGGCTTGACACTGTGATTGCTCTTCTAGGATGCACTGCGTTCTCATCAACGGTGGAGACCTGTCAGGATCCAGCTCCACAAGATATTGGATGAGTGGATTCTCAGATCGATGACTCTCTCCAGGGTGGATCTGCCCAACGCAACGTCCTCGCGTGATTGCTCACAGTTGGGGTATCCAAATCTTTATAGATTCGTAAGTTGCAGACAAACCGTAGAGCTGCTACGAGGGCACAGTTCTGAAGCACGTCGAGTCTCTGTATCTGAGACTTGGTCCATGTTGAGTCTGATAAACTAAGAAGCTGACATCTTAAACGTGAGATGTGTATCATGAGTGATACCTTAGAAAGTGGAATTAACATTTGGTGAACAGGGAAATTTCTCACTACCCACAGAGATGTTGATTGGAGGTGGATTTCTCTTCCTAGAAAACTTGATGACGACTCGGAAATATTGTCGACGTCGCCAGATAAGGGTATCGTCTCTGGAAGAGGTGTAAACAGTAGTTTCGTGGGCCTAACACAGCAAGTCGCGTGCTGAGAGAGCGTTTGCTGTCACTGGTGAATAATAAAAAGAATTGTGAACCAAACAGAGAGCCCTGGGGGACGCCAGCCCACTTGACTCACCACCCAATCTGGCTCTATATGACTCCTTTCCATTCTATACATAAAATAAGGAAACATGGCTTTCAAGGCAAAAATTCCGGTCAAAGAAAAGATTATTGTCCAGTTAGAAGCTTGTGTTCAGGAGTTTGATAAATCTTATTTAAATAAATTATAGGGATCTTGAAGGTTTTTGTTATAGGGGATTGGCGTTTGTTAGTCTATTAGTTGGCATTAATTTGACGTTTCTTCTGATATTATTATCTACTGGACTATCACATCATAACACAATAATTTGTATACGAGAAATATATTCGCAAGAAATAGGATTCTGCTTGCAAAATTGACGACAAACCTTAAGAAGCATGATCTTGGTAGTTCTGCAGTCCTTTTAAATTGGATGTATCTACGAATAAGAACGCTTGACTACTTATGTAAAATTACAGAGCAGCAGAATATCGACTAACAGTGAGGAGGAATACAGCAGTAAGTTGTAGCAGGTAGCTTGAGGGTCTCAATAGCGCCGTTGACCCGCATGACTTATAACTTCGCATACGTTACCGCAAGGTTTAGAAATGTTTGCCGTCTACGACCGACCGACGAGTTTGGTCAGAGGTACGCTTCTGGTCTAGTATTCGCAGCCCCGGTATTATGCACAATCACAAATCCCAACTGTATGTGTTCTCGTATGTACATATGTATATTATGTACATATATGGGTGTATGCAAATAGCGGTACACACCGAGAGTTGTAACGTCAAATTTACTAATCCGGATACGGGTTGATTAGATAACAATATATTCCAACGCCACCGGCTATACATTTGTAACCGTATTATATACGGCGAGTATGAATGAATTAGATTAGGTTGGCGATCCGTAGATCTACGAACAACTGGTTGATGTTTGAATATTTTAATAGGGAATGTAAATGTACCGGTTAATCTGCAACACCTATCGTTCATTGCGGTATCTTGATTAAAATTAAATTCATTTAAAGTTAATGGCCCGTTCTGGTGATTAAATTAGCGATAATAGAAAATTTCTAGATTATATGGGATAAATTCGAATTAAATTTAGTGATAAATTGCTTTGGATGTAGTAACATTTAGTTTAGATAGTATTTTTGATTTAATTGGGTAGTTCTCCAGTTTAAAAACTTAGTATTGATGCCATGACTTCAACTTTTGACTTTTTTGATTTTTGTATTTTTCACTTTTAACTTCATGAGTTTTTTTTGCCGGCTGTTCTCTGTTTCGCTGGTTTAGGAAATGCCGAAATAAATTCTGAGGAAAATGTGGAAAAGTTTCTGCAGCTGTTTTGTGAGCTTGTAGATTCATAATTGTAGGTCAAAATAAATGACTCAGAAGTTTCTTGATTCACTTGCAGCTCCGCTAAAGTTGTAGCAATAGCTTCCATTAATTGAGAGAGGAAATGTGGTGCTGGCTGATCAGTCACACTAGCCGATATAAAATCATCATCGTCAAAAATGTTTCTGTTAAAAGGTTGTGTGTCAGCAACATTAAAACCTTTCATTATATTTACAGGTATGGTTGTTATGATGGCAATGCATCTCTAACTAAGTAAGGGATGTGGTAGATAGATCTGGTAGGTAGTTTTATCAGAGTTATTGTGCAACTAGCTGTTTTGTTTCTAGCAGTTGGAGCTGATTGTGGTAACGATGTGGATAAGACAGCATTGGCGATTCATTTTTTGGCATAATTTATAGTTTTTGCTAAGTAAGACTGGATTCTCTTTCGTTATGGTCTCATGTGGACAACAAAGTTGATTATGAATGTGTAAAATTTTTTATCCGAATTAATAATTATTTACACCAGGAGACTTTGGAGGACTACCTCTAACAAAGTAGTTCTTCAAAGTCTATTGGTGGAAACAGCTACATAGGCGAATTAGACTTTCCAAGTACACGACTTGATGTAATACCACTGACCTGAACCCTGCTCACTAGTTGTGCGGTAGTTACTCCAGTCTTATCTAGATTCCATACCTAAGCTACAGTCAAACCATATTTATCTCTAACTGTTAAAGTTTGTCAGTTTTCTGCAGTGTTCTAAGTTCTGGAGGTCGAGTAGACAGGATCGTATTTTATTTAAAGCTATTTCATGGCCAGTCTTTTTCAGAACATTTATTTCGTCCTTATGAATTGGCTAGGGAGGGGGTGGTGACATTTTTCTCGGAAAATTGTATCGTGATTGATGTACCCTTCTCTGTTTATAAACGACGAAATGGTGATGGTTAATACTCACAATTGCACACAGTCGCAGCTGTAGTACAGCTTCAGAAGCCGTGCAACTACCACCCACTACTAAATTTCATTAAAAATTTTATTTTGAGAGTTAAGTAACCTACTTGATTTAACTTGATTTTATCCTTCTTCATACATATATTCGAAGAGAGTTATAAAGCATATATTCATGATTAAGTCTACTTATAGCCTTTTCCATGTATTCTTAGGAACTACAGTCTTTTTCCAGCTTTTTTTTTCTCTCGTATGACTCATCCGCGCCGCCGGTTAAAAAGTACACAGGACCACATCTTTACCATTAAACAGTTAATAGAGAAAACAGGAATAAAAGACACAGAAGTTTACTAGCCATTCTTGGATCTCGAAAAAGCATTCGTCAGAGTTTCATTGAAAGCAGTTTGGTCAGGATTAAGACACAGAAATGTAATCCAGAAATTAATAAAGAATCTTCAGAGTCTGTATAGTACCAACAAAAATTATATAATGAAAGATAATTTGGAGTCAAAGATGTTCGACATAAACGATGGATTAAGACAAGGAGGTGTATTAAAGCCGACACCTTTTATATTCAGGATCTGCTTTTGCTGACGACATGATGATATGTGCACCTACAGAAAAAACCCTACAAGAGAATTTATTAGTATGGGAAAACGAATAAAACAAAGGTGATGATGATAGGTAAAGAAAAAAAGCAACTTAACATTCGATTAAGTCAAGAAAAAATAGAAAAGGTCGAAGAATATAAATAAATATGGAATTGATAAATAGAGAAGGAAATATAGAGAATGAAATAATAGAAAGAATAAATAATTTAGCAAAAGTATATCATAGTCATAGAAATAAGTAAAAAAAAAAACAAAAATCACCATCTATAAAACCATTTTTATACCAACCCTGGTGTATGGAAGTGAGAGTTGGGTATTAAACCAGTCACAGAAACAGCAGAAAAAGATAAGATGAAATTGAAGTTGTAAAACCAAAATAAGAAACAAAAAGATAAGAGACGAATTGAATGTAAAGAAATAAATTGAAATGGTTCGGACACGTTAATCGAATGCAACAAACAAGACAAGTGAAACAGATATGAGAGGCAAAAGTAAAGAATAAAATTGGAAGGGGAAGACCCAAGAAGACCTGGAATGATGAAGTGGCATCAATACTGAAGAAACGAAACAAGAATTGGACTGAAGCGATAAGAATGACAAAGAACAGGAAATAATGGGCAAAATTCGTACACCTTAAACTTGCTAATTGTAATCAGTACTATTGTAAATACCTTACACCTTAGGGTAGAAAGGTAACAGATTATATATGTATGTATATCTCATCCCAAAAATAAATAAGTTTTTGGTTAACAACAAATTTATCTTATCGTCATTTGAACGCAGTAAGTTGTAAAACGTTACATTTAGCAATTTTTTTCGAGTTTGTTACTTTTATTTTTTACTCGGCAGTCAAGAAAGTAATTAAAAAGCCATCTAAAGTCTTACATGTCGTAATAAATCAACCTACAGTGATTCGTTTATAAAAAAGAAATTAAAGCTCAATTAGCAGCAGAAATTAATTACAAATCAATTTATTCCCGATCATAAATTATTATGTTTTCGTTTAAATTATTTCTTCAGCGGAAGAAATTGATTTTTAATATATACCTAGGAGTATAAAATAATATTAAAATATAGTTATACCTATGAACAATTCTTCACAACCAATAAACCTTAATGTAATTTCAGCGGCGATGTTACGAGGGAGCGTTTTTATATTCGCGGAATGGGGGATAAGGGGTGGAAATAAAAAAATCAAATTATTTTTCTTTTTCAATATATTCACCTGCAAGACGGATACATTTCTCACATCTTTCAATTAATTTATTTATACCCTCATAAAAAAATGATTTCTCTTTATCTGCAAAATACGCCGAAACTGCCTCCTTGACTTCATCATCGGCAGTCAATTTTTTACCCCGCAGCTCTTTTTTCATTTTCGGAAACAGGTAATAATCACTCGGAGCCAGGTCTGGGCTGTAGGGTGGGTGATTCACAATTTCGAAGCCCACCTTATGCAGGACAGCTGACGCAACACGGCTCTTGTGGACGGGCGCGTTGTCGTGCAAAAGCAGCACACCTTTCGTCAATTTTCCCCGTCTTTTCTCTTTAATGGCTTCTTTTAGTCGCTCTAATATTGAAGCGTAATATTCTCCGGTTATAGAAACACCTTTATCTTTATAATCAATCAACAATATTCCTTCCGAGTCCCAAAATACCGTTGCCATGAGTTTCCCAGCTGATTGTGACACTTTAAATTTCTTGGGAGGTGCTGTGCCCTTTTTATGCCACTGTATGGAGTCTTGTTTGGACTCAGGTTCATAATGATGAACCCAAGTCTCGTCTCCAGTAACAATTCGACTCAATACACCATCCTTGTCTTCATTACAGAGGTCCAAAAATGCACGCCAACACTCTACGCGCTGTTGTTTTTGCGGCGGCGTGAGCATTCTCGGCACCCATCTTGCGCTGACCTTAGACATGCCGAGATGATCGTGTAGGATTTTAAAAATTGTTGTATCGGATACTCCAACCATTTCTGCGAGTTGTTTCTTCTTTAGTCGAGCATCTTCGTGGTCACCTCAATGCTCCTGCCCGGCCTCGGGTCGTCTTCAAGGGATTCCCTTCCTTGTTTAAATAAACTATGCCACTTGTACACCATGGTTTTTCCTGGACAAGAGTCGCCGTAAACCAATGACATCTCATTCATTATGGTCGCGACTGATTTTCCTTGCCTGGTAAGGAACTTTATAACGGCACGATATTCGATTTTTTCCATATTTCACTTTTCACTCCTGATTATGTTACTTGGTTGACGATAGCTCAAAGACTAACTGTCTAAAAACAATGAAACTTCGTATTTATACTAATTATGAGTCGCTGCACAGGCCACGCCCCCAATGCGCCTAATCACCCCCCTACAACCCGCTCATTCCGCGAATATAAAAACGCTCCCTCGTATGTGTAATAGTGTATTGGTGATAGTAAAATTGTTTCTTTAAATGTTGTACAGCCTTTGCAGTCTAGTTTATAGACGATATTACTTAGCTTATCTTTTCCCACTTCTGTATTGTGGGTTTTGTGGGTAAAATAGTCCCTTTACTGTTTAATTTCCGACCGGGATATCCAAACAAAACGTATGCCGGTTGTTAATTGAACCGTAACAATGTATATATTGCCTTACTTTCGCTATTTTCTGCTAAAGTTTTTGCTTAAATATCAATTATAACTAATAAGAGAAAGTGTGCGAGCTAAAAGTTGCATAACTTAATTTACCCGGTAATGGTAAATTATTCAAGCATATTTATAACCGCATCGTATTTTAACCGCTTAATATAAACTTTCCTTTAGAGAAGGCAATAAATATTTTCCACCATAATTACCTACCCCTAAAAAGTTGTACAAATTCCGACGACGGGTAACTCGTTACCCTTTTACATCTACAACATGCGTCCATATATATCTGGAGCGAATAAATTTTAAATTAAACGTTAGGTTATGGCTGTTCCAGCGGGAGATCCGCATATCCGTATGTGTATATATGTATCCCTATACTAGCTAACTGGAGAGGGTTGCTAAAGCGCGCATCCATTGGAAAAAAATATTCCACCTTCACCGGTAGTTGGGTGGAGCACGGAATAAGGTACAATAAATCCGTAAAACCTCGGCGGCACCAGGAAACCTTTTTTTTCTGTGCGATGAGGGAGAAAGTTTTCGGAAAGTCGATGGGATCCCTCCTCTGGTTATACCTTAAATTCACCTCTGTATTTATTAATAATAAATAACGGCACGAACTGTGAAACGTTTAAAAGCATTTAGAAATATATATACGGCCAATTCTTAGGGGTGTTGTAAAATGGGGTCGCTCCTCCTCTTCTTTCGCACTATATATGTATATAAATTTATTTATATATCTATATACATGCAACTAACGTAGAGATGTATATCTGCGTCTGGGGGTGAAAGCGAGAAAGTTCTAGATTGTAGAGATTGTCCTGTGAGGGTGCTATTTCGTAATTTATGATTTTAGTTGTGGCCTTTTTAGCTCCAATCCAAACAGGAAGGAACGGCTGGTTGCTATGCTACAGCACAAAATCACCGTACAAGATTTTGAATTAGTTTAAGACAATATAGTGAGCAGGAAGTTATAATGTTTTTAATGTAATGAAGCAAAAAGGTTGTTCTATTTATGTCTGGACTACATCCTGTACTAGTTCCGAGAAATCTGTCGGGAAATTTATATTTTAAGATTACCGCTACTTTGTGAATGTAGAATTAAATTTTCTGTAATTATTGCTACCAATCAAACCTATCTAGGTTAGAGATGTATTCATTAATACCGAGTGAGTATCTTTAGGAGAGGACTAAATAGAAAAAACTTATACGTTTGCAACTCGGAAGGTGTGGCTATCAAATCACTTGATTGATGTTATTGCAGTGGACTGTGGGATCAAATTTCAAGGTTGTGGGATTAACAAACAATCTTGCTCTAACACTTACATGTAGTGGGTTTGAAATTTTTTTGAAGATGATTTTAAAGGTGTTGACTATTGAGACATTTCTGGTGAAGTGTAGGATAGTACTTTAGTTGTAGGAAACCTGAGCTCGTCTATGTAGTGAGAAAAGCGGACTTTTCAGAAAAGTATTAATGAATATTTGGTCTGTACCGAAAGAGGGACGCCCAAATTGGTGGCACCCACAGTTTTGCAAGACTTATTTTGTAAAGTTTACAATATGTCTTGGATGGTCGATGGTCGCAGTGGTTAGGCGGCTGACTATCGTTGTGGGAGGACGATAAGAGCCGGGGTTCAATTCTCTGGAGTGACGGTGACATCTTTTCAGAGAATTGAATTCCGGATCGACTTGCCATTCGCTGTTGGAAGTAAAGTGATTAAAGCCATTATAAAAGGCGATATGATGCTGTCACAAAACCATTTGAACACAATTTACACACAGAAACACTACACCACGGGAGTTGCAGTGATAGCAAGACAAGTAACTAAGCATCCACCCCACGTAAAAAATGGCATTATCGAGATGACAACACTTCTGTACCAGAGCTTTTATTATGAACTTTGCTAGTAGTTCGCAGATGGCGTTCTTCCAAAAAAGAAAACCACAATCTGCGAAATTGCTACCACAACTTGTGAGGTAAATTTTGATTTGATGCAAAAAATTTGCCTTCGATTTACACTATGTAGCCATGCAATTTTGTCGTTGTCAACTTCACGTCATCACTACAATTTGCACAACAAATTTTGATTCCGATGTCTAACATTTTGTCAATGTTTTGGCATCGGAAAAATAATTTGTGTCAAATGTTGTGGTGCCGACACAACAACACCGAGGTGAAGGCAGATACTAGAGAAACAATCTGTTTTTTTTTGCAAAGGGATTGATTGTGTTGTCATGGAGTTGAGACCATTACAACAATTGAATAGGTTATAACTGGTTTGCGATTTTCGATGGTGCAAATTTTTGGCGTTAACATCCAAAGTTCTGTCATTAATACGGTAATTGCATGACAAATTCAGGCTTTATTTCGACTATTTTTGAACCCTAAAAAGTTGATCTTTCTTGGACATAGTAAAAAAACATGATTGCTACTTTGTAATAAATTTTTATACCAGACAAGCAAACGGATTCCTTAAGGGCGAGTCTTTGCTCCGAATTTATCAGTAGCCCAACACATGAAACTAAATAATCTGTATTTTAGAAGAATAAAGACACAAAGGAGAATAACACAACAATGGTAGCAGGCGAATTTCCATTACCAATTCTTTACAGAGGTGGTGGTAGTAGGAAAATATAATTTTGCACAATAGACACAACATTAGCTCTAATTCTAGTCATATGAGAATTCAACTTTGCCCGAATCCAATTTTCAGACCATTATTATCATCTTAACTGTATTTCACATTTGAAACTGCCACGTCAGCAGACTCTGGAACAAATTCATGTTCTCAATCGAAATCATATGGTATTGGTGAAGTATTGAGACATGTTTGTCACTTGCTCTGGCTCAAAACTGACCAATCACAACCTATTTTGCAAGTTCAGAATTAAATAGATTTTCCTGTGCTGGTAGCAATACTGCTGTCAGCTCAAGAACCTCGTTTTGTAAAGCCACCCTCATTTTTTAGGTTGGGTGTATATCTTTTCCGAACCAAGTTTGGATCTGTTAAATTTGTAGATGGGAAAAGGTGTATGCAAAAATTCAGCTTCCTGACTGGACTATACGTCCAATAAAATATACGAAGGCCTATGAGAAGCTATCTAACTCTGGATAGTTGGTACACCCGACACAACTTAGTCTTCAAACGGCCACAGTGTGCTGTCAGTCTATCCCCTCCACATTAAACGTGACCGTTTCTTCGGTAATCTGTTACCCTTATCGAAGAAACGGTCATGTTAAATGTAGAGGGGATGGACTGACAAAGACAGCACACTGTGGCCGTTCCAAGACTAAGTCGTGCCGAGTGTACATACTCGTTCTAGATGACAGAGCGTAAAAATCTTTGACATGGCGCAAAGTTCTTACACTACATCCTTAACCTTTATGAAAAACTTCTACGTGATCAGCATCAATTTTCCGACCTCCTAAATCTTGCAACGCTTGTTAGATTTTAGATTCCAGGTACTGTTTTACATACATACAACTGTATACGTTCTGCTTACGGACTAATTTAGCTTCGCACTAAATATACAAATCCTTATTCCCGACTCCGTACACCGGGGGTTGTAAACTAATTAGGGTGGCTACACGGTGTTGCGTCGAACCAAGAATTTTCGCGTATATCGGCGGCTGTAGCGGCGGGGTGCGGAGCGTGTCACCTTTACGAAGAGAGAGGGTGCGCAATGGACATATGTGGAATATCAAACAGGGCGATCCGAGACGAACGGTACGCCCCATGAATCTATTAGTGAGCTTCGTAGCAAAGGCGAACTTCCACCACCCGTTGCGAAGTCACGTATACGTGTTTTGTAACGGCGACAAATAGTCCTTGCATCCGTGGAGAACCGTGGAGCTCCACCTAGCGTGCACGACCCGTACCAGCTATACAAAATAAATGTCGTGCATTTAATTGGAAAATATCTCTGTTACGACGAATGCAATATTGGTCAGTGTTATTTATAGCGTCCTGTGTAATAGGCGGTACCAGGCACACAAATATAAGATACATAAGTTTTGTATCCTAATACGAGAGTTTAGTGAGTTTTATTGTGATCATAATATAAGGAATTAATACAAAGATTTTTAATTCAGCAGGTAGATAATCTTGATGCTATCTATGTAAGGTGTCTCAGCCTGTATCAGCCATTTTATCAAGAACTATATGATGCTAAATTGCGACAATCATAGCTTATCTAAAAAGGCGATGGATACTTCCATTTTACAATCTTTTCCTGTATCGAAGGACCTGTGAGGAATGAGAAAGATGCTAATGTCCTCACTGCGGTAATAGTGGATCCTCCACAAAGAGGATTCGAAATTGTACCGTAATGTGGTATCGAGACAATAAGTAGCACCCACACCATAACCATCTCCAGCAAGAACTAGAAACAAATCATTTTCAGAATCATCTTAATTTCTGCAACTGGTTTGCAACCAAATCTTGTGATTTGCGGACCGGTTTTTGTGGACTAATAAAGCAAGTTTCAGAACTAATGGTCTGATGAATGTACATAATACCCACTACTAGTCTCCGCTTTCTCCACATTGGGTGGTTGGTTGGGAGAAGAACCGTATTTTCTTGAGGATAAATTGAATTTATGCAGACCATTTCATCAAAATTTTGCATTAATTACTTGATGATATTCCTCGTTCTCTGCGGTTAACGACGTGGTGTCATCAGAAGGACTCTCTGGCTCACTTTTCAATTAGGACTCAGTACATTGTGCCTTTCCCAACTGGTCGATTGGCCGAGGTGGAAAGATTTTCAAGCTTATTTCTAAATGACTTCTCCTGTACATCATTGTAATTAAGTTTCATCCATTAATAAATATTTGTTTGCTGCAAATTAACGTGTTAGAACAGAATTGCCAATGCAGGCACTTGTTGCTAAGCTATGAAATTTTTCACTGGATCTCTTGGTGCAGAAGTAGAACACTAAACACTTTAACCCACTGAACACCAAACAAGTTTTAACTAAAACACCGACGCGTTTCAACAGCAATGTCATTATCAAGGCGATAATAAAACTACTACTATATCAAGGCGATAATAAAATTACTAGTTTTATTATCGCCTTGATAATGACAGCATTGCTGTTGAAACGCGTCGGTGTTTTAGTTAAAACTTGTTTGGTGTTCAGTGGGTTAAAGCTATGAAATGGTAAAACATGGGATGTGACACCCATAATGGTGCACTGGTTCTACACTAAAGGTTTAGTATCTTCTGTAACATCTCTAATGGGGCAGCATAAAGGCAGTTGAGATTTTGCTTAGTAAAGGCCAGAAAACTGCCTGTTTGAGGGTCATTTCTTCGATACCAACGGTAGTGATGGTAACCAATCTTGGGCAATTCTTAAGCTCTTCCACGTTATGTATTGGCGTTGAATAAATGGAATTTTTGATGTATGACCATACAAAAAAATCGCATATGTTTAAATCGCAAGACCTTGTTGGATATGGGATTTCAGTGTTCCTATCATCAAAAAATTCTCTCAGATATTGAAGAGTTTCTTTGCACCATCTTGCTGGAAATACCCATTCTGTAATTCTTCATCATCTAGTTGATTTATAAATGGGCCAAGTATTTCATCGCGATATTGTGCAGCAGTAAGTGCACCTTCAAAAAACAGTTAGGACCCGCCAATCTTCTTCGACATATTCCAACCCAAACACTAATTTTTTGGGGATGCAATGATTTTCAACAAAAAAGTGAGGATTTATCGATGACCACAACCTCATATTCTGTGAATTTACATATCCGGAAAGATAAATCCGAGCCTCATCTGAGAAAAAAACCATGTTAAGGATATCCTCATTGTTGAGATTATTTTGACAAAATTCCACTCGTCTTGGATAATCCGCTTGAAGAAGCTCATGAAAACATTGCAGTTGACATATGCCATAGGACAGATATATATATGTCTATTGCGCGTTTGCTGAAATGGACGTTTTTGGATTTTCATCAATAATATGTTGAATCACTCCAATATTTTCAGCTGTATCTTTAGATGGCCGTCCACTACCAGTTTTTCGACCAACATCACCAGTCTCCTTGAATAACTGCACAGATCTTGTCAAAACATTATAAAAACTATTGTAATCATACACTAATTCAGGATATTCTTCACGAAAGTCGACCATGCATTCTGGAATTGAATATTGCCACTCGCCATTTACTTTCTCACCTGTATTGCAGTAGCATTCGATCATTTTACCTTTCTGCTCTGTGTTGAATACTATTTTTTCAATTTAATGTAATTTAATAAACTCAGAAATATTTGACACAAACGTTTTCAAATTAAATGTCAAGGAATAAATGTCATTATATGGAAGTGGCTAAAGTATCAATCTATTCACATAGCCTACTCTAATTATGATTTTTTGCGATGTGTCTATAGAATGTAATGGATTCAAACGGAAGATCGAAGACCATACCAGCATTTTCAAACACATCGAATAACTATGTTGCTATCAGGAGGGTGGGCAAAATCTCGTCTCTTTGGTGGAGCTAGAAAGTAGTTATTGGCAAATAACTAGAACATCGTAGCCTTGGATTGAGATCGGTATTAAATCAGTCAAGGATTACACGAAATGAAATCCCAATTTTCCAGCAAGAGGTTATAATGAAATTCCGATGGTAGTATTAAAATCTTCATAAATCCAATCGAAGAAAGATTCCTCAAAGAAGTCTTAATGAGTAGGATCAAGTTGAAATGACTTACAGATATCTGAACTGGTCACTGTGCACTGAATAAACATCTGCATTGTATGGACTTAGTAATTTATCTGATACGCAGAAAATGCAGGACGAACCCAAATAGATATAATAGACTCTATGCCATTCGGATGCAATCATTTCATCGCTTATAAAGTTAGATTCATGCAAACAGACAACGTTGCAGAAAATAGATCCTAGATGTGTCAGACTGGCTGCAAAATTTGTTTCTGTAATAAGACATTACCTACCACAGCTACCAGATTGTGAATATATTAGGTTTTAGTTCAATTACATGCAGAGATATTTAAGGCTTTTATCATGTGCAGTTTATGGATTATCACTGGTAGACATATATTGATTGATGTGTCATTTGTAAATGTCGCTCTTGTTGTGGTTTTTGTTATTAACTGAGACAGTAGCAGATCAAAAAATACCTGTCAGGCTTTGAACAATTCTTGTAAATCGTGTTGGATGAATACAAAATCGGTATAAAATATTGGTATAAAATATATAATTATAAAATGGAACCTTTGAGATAAATGAACGATCAAACCCATTAGCCACGCCTAAATGTGTGTTAATGCAATTCTGCATACCATAACTGACATTCCAATTATAGTAACAAACTATCTAAATCTATGTATCATCTATCTTGTAATTCAAAATCGATGTCCGTTAATTTATTTGCAGCAAGTTTGAATTGAATTTCCGATCTTCCCCTGATACCAGTCCAGGGCGCTTACTGTAATCCGCTCATTATTATTACCGAACAACTACCAACAACCGGACTGCACTTTGTTGTACTACACGAATTTGTTGCGAACGGGAGGTTGTAATTTAGGTGAATTTACAGTCGGTACGCGGCTCGTTATTCATTAGTAAAACGCGCGTCTGATTACATCTTAGGGATCCATAAATACAGCGGTTACGGTTTTGGGAAACTGTCCGTCCAAACAGATTCCCATCTATCCTGATGTTGTTGTTGTTGTTGTAGTTGCTGTTGTCCCAGTAGTATACAGAACCATCGATGAACAAGTATTTAATCCAATTTCGATTCACGATTCATCCCTGTGAAGTTTGTTCGTTAACTGATTCGACAATAGTTAGGTTTTGTTCGGATTTGGGCAAGGTATAACACGATAGGTGTCGTTTAGAGATTAAGCGATAGATTATGCGTTGTTCTAAACTAGAATCGGAATCTATTCAAATGACGACGTAAAGCTCGTTATTGTTTCATATAGATGCAAATAATTTTGTAGAACATGTTTTCGCTTGGTTTCCTTTTCCTTAGAGGTTTTTAAAGTTGGTGCTAATTCAGGAAATCAAATTAGTGAGCGAATTGAAGACGTCTAAATTTGAAAACGGCAAGAACTTGATGCTAAAGCAAAGCTTGATCAACAGAGGAAATCAGAGAAATTTAAGACTGGGTCGATGCCAAAGCAATAGAAAGTATTCGCTTCTATTAAAGGGTTATTAAAAAGAGTGTTAAGTCAAAGATTGCTGAACAATACGAGATAGACCAAAATAGTTCTTATAAACGCTTTGGAATGTGTTAAGCTAACAAACATTTTCGGAGCAATTAATGTGAAAATACAAATAATACAGAAATTGTTGATGAATGATAAATACGTGAAAGCATTAATTCTGATTATCTCATTATAATTTCTAACACAAACAACAATTAGATTAAGGTTTTCCAGTCGAAATATAACCAACAAGCTTGAAATAAAGCTTTAATACGATGCAACACAAGCCAATTAAACTTGAGTTTTCCATCTTAATTATGTTTATTGTGCTGAAATGTTAACACAGTACCTAATTCTTGACAATACGTATATTGTTTGACGTCATCAGTACTTCATTCTGTTTCGTTGAAAATGCCTTCAGGACTCATAATTGTAACTTAGTAACTGGAACTTAGGTTCTCAGTGTTGTTTAAACGGATGAGAAAGAAAAATAAAACCGAAAAGAAGATTTATTTTCCACAAAGTTGATGAAAAATAAGATAATACATTATGAAATAAGAAACGTAAGCTGACAGGTAGACGAGAGC
Source organism: Holotrichia oblita (assembly GCA_023690525.1). Taxonomy (NCBI): domain Eukaryota; kingdom Metazoa; phylum Arthropoda; class Insecta; order Coleoptera; family Scarabaeidae; genus Holotrichia; species Holotrichia oblita. The sequence continues at coordinate 79,450,577 of CM043022.1, read as the reverse complement.
TTAATGAGGAAGATAATAAGTTGATCTGGTTTTGTTCATAAATGCAGAGTTAAAATAAAGAGATTTAAATTTAAAATATTGATGTTGTTTTTCGACCGCTTTTTTTAAGCAATAAAATTTTTTTGCGGGTTTTTTCGGTCCTAATAAAATAAATCTATATTTTCAATATTTCGTCACACTCTGTGACTTCGTCAGGAAATATATTTTTTAATATTTTAAATTACTTCAAACTAGACGTATAATCCAAATTCGTTTTAAAAAATATATTTATTGCTTAAATTTAAAATTATATAAATTCTATAATTTTGAAACAAAATTAAGTAACAATCATAACCTAAAAATTTCGATATCACTTCTGAAATAAAGGTACGATATATGTACTGTTATATAATTATCCATACCTACATCACAAGTTCTGTGCGTGTTTACATGAACCTGATATTGCGTAAAACAAAAGTCACAATTTTCATGATAACTAGTTATTATTATTAATTAATGCTACAGCGAAACATGTACTTACTGTAGTCAACAGTTAATAATTGTACCTTTGTCCGTCGCGTGGTAATACACGTTGCATGTAACTGCGAATGTATCATGCATTAACGTAGGAGAGCTTTTTGTGCTCCTTCCACCGCTGTCATTGTTATTGTTGGCATGTATAAAGGACAGCGTGTATCATAATGCAACCGTGGCGTTCAGTTAGAACTTTCGAAAATTTACAACTACTCGAATTATGAGATGTATGAGAGGAAAGCTCACTGTTATGTAAGCTGTCATTCATATGTGTTTAGAAGCGGTGGTTTTAATTAACTAGCATTTGTAAACTTCATATGTTCGTTTAAATTCAATCGTGAAAATGTTTTAAAAATATTTTTTTCTACGTCTTATAGAACAATTTTTCCTCTGTATGGAGGAAAATTTAATCTTCGATCAATAATCCACAAAGGAATAGAAACCTGAACCTTCCGGAACAGGATAAATCGGTTAAATCTATTGATTAATTTGCCAACGTAACCTATCTAATGTGTAACCACAATATTCTTCCAGGTGGAGGTTAAGTTCAATCAGCAATATGAAGCCAAAATTGAGGCTCATATATGGGGATGTGTGTGTTCCTAGACTATGAAAATGGAAACAACAATACTTCAGACTATAATATACATATATAACGTCAACTCATAGTGGATAATATCGAGACTTCGACTCTAACCACCCCCTCCCTCCCCACCCTTCCCACCCTCCTCCATCAACGTCAACGTAATGGAGTGGTCAGATGCCTATACGGTAGGGCTAGAAACAATTTCACAGAGAAGAAGTACGAGTATGTATACGAGGTATGCTAGAAACCTCCAAGCTTGCTTAATCAGAGAATCCAAACACTATGCATACAAAACGTCGCGAGAATGAGGTCTTAATTTCAAAATCCTTTTTGGCCCGGTAGAGAGAGGTATCATCCGTTGATTCTGGGCCACCCCAAACAACTGAACGTGAACATCTAAACCAAAATTAGAATTAAACAGTTCAATAATGGTCGAGGTAAAAGCGGCTGGCCATAGGTGGGGTTGGTGACCTTGTTGCAACGTCTGGCTAGATCGGTATTCCAGTTGAGCTGCCATTCACTATTGGGATATACCTAATTAGCTTAGAATGTCGATGCAGCTGCATTCACCAAGTAATGCCAGTAATAGCAAATATAATACTCGTATTATTATGTTTTACAGCCAATATTTGTCTGGTCATATGAATCCTCAATATTCTACAATCGGCGACATCTATATTTCACTTAAGAAACTATTCTTTGCACGTACGTATATAAGGTTGATTTCAACTATTCGAAAATTCCCTAAGAAGTGGGGACGCGTACGAGTCTCTCTATAGTCTAGTCTCATCTTTAAAGCGCTGTGATAGTATTTATTATAATAGTATACTATTTCATAGAGAGTCAAGGGAACAAAGTAGATGCATAAAATTTGTATAAGTTGTTCGGTTTTTGTTGACAGCACAAAAAAAATGCAATATTTTCTACAAGAAAATGTCAGTCGTAGAACGATTTATTCACTTTTCTCAAGATACAGCAAAGGTTTGCCAGCTGCTGGAGTTACTAAACTTGGCAGAAAATGGTATTGAATAGAAATCAACAGGAAAAACTGAAAGAAGCTGCAAAAAATCATCTTGGGTCATCGAACAAAATTTTAGCACGAAAATTTCATGTTTCCAAAGAAACAATTCGTCAAAATTTGAATAAACTGGGTGTGACATATCACAAACGTGCGATAGTTTCAAAATACAGTGAGAAACAATTAGGTGAAATATCTACCAAGTGTCGATTGTTGCGACGAAAGTTTTTGAAGAACGGTGCTTCGTTAATTACTGACGATAAAAAATATTTTACGTTTGGAGTAAAATTTGAGTCAAAAGTTCTTGACTGGTGTGCAATTTCTCTAAAAGGAATTTCACAGTTGCATATTCAAGATTCAAGGGCACCAGCTATTAAAAGTGAGACGTATTAAGCACATGTTTAACTAAATTAAGAGGTTTTATAAGAGCTAAACACGAGAAAGACGATATTATTTTCTGGCATAACATCGCAACTAAACATTACGCCAAAAAGACTACAATTGGCTGACAGAAACTAATATCTCATTTGTCTCGAGGGAAACTAAATCCACCAAATATTTCAAAAGCTAGGCCAATTGAGGATTTTTGGAATTTATTGTACGAAGAGGTATAGAAGAAAGGATGGGAAGCCAAAACAATCGACGGAATTTACTCTGAAACTCAAGAAATTTGTGAGAAAACTTGACTATAGCATTGTCCAACAGATGTTTAAAACTTTTTGCAGTAAACTTCGTAAAGTCGGAGATGAGTCCACTTTCCTGATATAAAAGCAAATAATTCATAAAAATAAAATGTTTGAACCATCCAATGTATTTATTTTAGAAATAAAAAAAATGTGCTTTCGATGTTTCGAAGAGATTTTGATGATGACCGGTTACGGGAATATGAGTGGTGGTAAATATGCTTAATTAGAAACATTCAGAGTTGCCGAATACATCGCAGGAAACTATGTCCAAAATACATGCACAATTTAGAGAAGTCAGACGTGTTAAACTTTTGTAAGGATTTTGTAAGGAAAGCCTCAATTCGTATATGACGATGTAAAGGTAAATATTTTAATTTAGTGTATGGAATCCAATATCCACTTCACAACAACTTGCACGAGAAAATAATGTTTGTGATAGCAAAAATTAGTTATATCTGAAGACTCAATTTACACTATGAATGGTGAATTAAATCGGCAGAACTGTAGGTATTGCTCAGAACAAAATCCTCACTGGATGCGTGAGACACATATTCAGTATCTACAAAAACTAAACGTTTGAGCAGACATCAGAGCGCGCAGCTGAGAAATATTCACATTTACTTAGAAATTAGGTTGTCCCTGCTCTAGCAAACTTATATCCCAATGCCATAAATGCGACCCAACCAGATGGAAATGTTTAGGTCCAACAAAACCGGACAACACTCCACTATGCTCTAATTGTAAGAAACTATTTAAACTAAATTTTTATGAATAGATGGATTGGAGGAATTGCTGTCACTGATTGACCATCTAGATCGACAGATCATACAAGTTTAGACTTATTTTTGTGGGATTAACAAATTAACCTACAAGGAGTGTGTAACCTAAGTCTCAATACATTATACGTATACACAGTGAGTCGTTAAGAATGGGAAATCTGGAAACTGGGAATAGTAGAGTCTAAAATATGAGGATTGACCGCGCATGCCTTATACAAGTGTTGCTCGTCTAAGAGATACAGGGTGTTCAAGTTAATAATTTCATTTCTAAATTTTCCAATAACTCAGCAAGTTTTTATAGAATCAACTTGATAATTGGTATTATTATGTTTTTCAGCATGACGAATAAGAATTTGACATCAATTTTAACGTTGCTCATAGGTGGCGCTGATTACACACTGCTGAATAGATAAATCGATGCTTATCTCTTTTGTGCGTGTAGGATCACATAAACTGAATCGAAAATTTGAAAGAGCAACCTTTTTTACATGAAAAATACATACTTGTTTGATGTTTATATCTTGATCCGTTTTCGAGCCTTCTAAAGTTTCAATGCAGTTCGATCTATTAATACAATTTTTAGTCCTTCAAATACAAAGTTGGCTTATTCTTCTGAAAATACTAAGATGGCTTAAATGCATCTGACAGCTATCGTTATTTATGCTTGTTAAGCTTGTGTCAAAGAGTATAGTACTAAGCAAGTAGCTTTATCTTTTTCTGTTTTATTTGTACTAGAATAAGTAGTAAAAAAAATGCCACGGCATAATGACTTTTCTAATAGTGAAATGCGAGATATGGTTTGTGTTTTTGCTCAAACAGATTTTAATGGACTTGCTGCATCCCGAAGATATTTAGAATTATATCTAAATCGAAGACAACCAAATCATAAACTTTTTAGAAATCTTTATAATCGCCTAGGAGAAACTGGCTGTTTTCGTCGTAAGCGTCATAATGGTGCTACAAAAACAATCTCGGTAGAACAAGAGGAGGAAGTTCTAGTTCGTGTTACCGAAAACCAAGGCGTAAGTACTCGCCGTTTAAGTGCAGCGACAGGAATAAGTCAAACGTTTATCAATAGAATCTTACGAAAAGAGCAACTGTACCCTTATCATTTCACTCCCGTGCAGAATTTATTACCTCAGGATCCTGCGGCACGTCTACGATTTTCGCAGTTTTTACAGACAAAACAGAACGAGGACCGAAATTTTCTTGACAAAGTTCTCTTCACCGATGAAGCAATGTTTACTAGACAGGAAGTTTTCAACTGAAGGAATAATCATTTGTGGGATTCTGAGAATCCACATGCCATAAGGGAAAGACATTTCCAGCATGAGTTCAAGATAAACATTTGGTGTGGGATGATATCTGATTTTTTTATTGGTCGCTTTGTACTCCCACCGAATCTGAACGGTCAACTATACTTGGATTTTCTTGAACAAAATTTAAATGAACTACTAGAAGATGTACCACTTGAATTAAGACAAAACATGTGGTTTATGCACGATGGAGCGCCACCACATTTTCCTCTGCCTGTGCGCAATTATCTGAACGAACAGTTTCCACATCGATGGTTTGGTCGTGGAAGTGAATTTCCTTGGCCACCTAGAAGTCCAGATTTTAATCCCCTAGATTTCTCTGTTTGGTCTGGTTTGAAGGATATAGTCTACAAGGAAAGAATTGATTCCCGTGAAGAGTTGCTTCAAAAAATTCAAGAAGCTGCCAATGTAATCAGAAATAATGCAGGGCTGTTTTTATAACATTAGAAGATCTTTAAGAAAACGAATAGAAAAGTGCATTGAAGTGGGTGGTGGACATTTCGAGCAGTTGCTCTAAATAAATTATTCACCGGTATAATACGTGGGCCCTTGCATTACATATGATAGTTGTATCAACTTGTTACCCTTTTGACAAATTAATTTTAGAAGTCATTATTTTCATGTTTGTTATTTTTTTACTATGAACACTCTAGAGACGTTATAACTTCCTCTTGCGAACACTATGTGGCCGTAAGACCTATTAAAAAACTCTACGAATAAACTATGATTTAGTGTATACCTATGCATTATTTCTTCTTATTATTTATTATTTACCTGAGCTTCGTATTTAAATATCAAAAATTGTATTAATAGGCCGAACTGCATTGAAACTTTAGAAGTCAAATATCTCGAAAACGGATCAAGATATCAACAACAAACATATGTATTTTTCATGTAAAAAAGGTTGCTCTTTCAAATTTTCAATTCAGTTTATGTGATTCTACACACACAAAAAAATAAGCATCGGTTTATCTATTCAGCAGTGTGTAATCAGCGCCACCTATGAGCAACGTTAAAATTGATGTTAAATTCTTATTCGTCATGCTGAAAAACATAATAATACCAATTTTCAAGTTGATTCTATAAAAACTTGCTGAGTTATTGGAAAATTTAGAAATGAAATTATTAACTTGAACACCCTGTATCTTTTAAACGAGCAACATTTGTATAAGGCATGCCGCGGTCAATCCTCATATTTTAGGCTCTACTATTCCCATTTTCCAGATTTTCCATTCTTAACGACTCACTGTGTATATACATATATTTATATAAGGATACAGAAAGCTTTTTAAAAAGCAATTGATCACGGTAATTATACTTGATTATTAAATAATGACCTGGACAACACGTATATATCTCGAGTCACTCTATGTATGGAGCGCCATGTCACTTCAGAAACAGGTAGTTGTACAAATAGCGGAATTGTAACAGCATATTTTATAATTTCACTTAATTCAAGTCACTTCTAACTACGAGAAGTTGTGATTGATATTTAATTATTTACCTGTAGCTTCCTTTGTTAGAGAAAAAAAAAACAATAAGTTTCTGTTTAATAGTGTACCTATTTAGAATGGAAAATTTAGAGATACACAAATACAGGAACTTGCTAATATGATTTGAGACTTGAATTGGTGAATTAACTTTATAAACACGTACTTAGTAATAAAAACTATTTAATTAGCGGTGCACAATAAAATGCCTGCACAATTAGTGTAGATAGAAGTAAAATAAAAGGTAATAGAAACATTTTCGTGTATTAATTATATTTATTCGTTTAATTTCCTAACGATGTGTTTTCACAAAGTCTCGTACATGAACCGAGATAAATACGATATAAAAACGTTATTGTACAAATATGCCACCTATTTTTAAATATGAATCGAAATACGGTCGCTTGAAATGCGAGATAGCTATCTAGTTTTTGTTTGAACTTTATATACAACAAGGCTATTTTGTTTGTTGAATAATTAAAGCGGAAAATTATCAAAGCAAATAACATGAAACTGAACTTTACATTGGCGATTAAAACTCCAAACATTCGAATTTATATTCGAACATAACAAAAAGTAACAAAGTTTAAAACACGTAACGCTCTAGTTATTTCCGGATATTCTATATCATTTTAGCTATTTTCAGTATCCCTATTTGTAAGCACGGTATACATTTTCCAATTAAAATAGTTTAGATACAATCTGAGTGATAATGTCTAGATTTGCTATGGTAGATCATTCATTACACCTAAGACCTTTAGCTGTGTGAAGCATATACAGCATGTTCAAAATATTCAATGAAATTCGTGACACAAGAAGTGTCAATATGAGTTTAAAAGAGCAAATGCCAACCACTATAATAGAGGTACTGCTGAATGTGTCTCATTTGCATTTTTCAGTAGAGGTCGAGTACTTAAATGCAAGACTCGTATTGAAGGCGAAACAAGAAATTGGATCGACTCGTAAAGTGTCCTTGTTAATTCTCAAACCTACTTTTCGCCGCTGACCAGGCTTTTCTCGAGAACATTATCTACATACATACAGGGTGCCCGGATTTCGTAGGGACAACATTGCTAACTTTTTCGTTTGAAGACATAGAGAGACGGTTAAATTAGCAAAAAGGTGTAGATTCAAAAGCTCACTAAGAATCCATTTTCAAATTTTACTTGTCATGCATCATCTGTTTAATATTGAAGAAAAACTGAAAGATAATTTCTATTATCTGCGGTAACTTTTTTATTACACCTTTATCTCACCTAACCTCAAAATTTTAAATTGCAATCGTGCAATTTTTGTGGCTCTTTTACAGGGAGCTAAAACATGTAAGTGCACGGAAAATAATTTTGCTTAGAAGCTCGTAAACGTTGAAAAACCGAGGATCAAAAAGGCACTTCAGGGTATAATGAAGTCTTTGAAACTCTCACCTGATATTGATCACTATTGATAATAACTTCGACTTTTGCCCCATTTTCTAAATACAGTAGAAATCAATCCAAAATATTAGGTCTCGGTTGATTTAGGTACTTATGATTTAATGTTAATTTAAAGCGCTTGTAACGACTTTTTTGTAACGACGAAGTCGGGTATAGCGTCAAAAAATTTCGCGCATTTTAGTGTTACAAGTCGGATGTAACGACGTGTGGGACTATGTGTGGGAATAGGCATCACTGGAGCCATGTCCTCGACGCCGACTGCGGCGATGAAGGTGATCCTTGGGCTTCCTCCGCTGCAGCTTGTTTTGTGGTCGGAGGCAGTCTTAGAGGCCTACATAGCAAAATTTAGTGGATGCAGTGGTTTCTCCGGTAGAACGGGAGATCATACCAGCATCTTTACCTACATAGAGCAGACAGTACCACTGTCCATGAGGGCGGACAAGATTTCTCCCACACATCTCCAATAGAGAGATTGCCGAAACTCTCGTCCAGAAACCGAGACGGGAGGTATCTCGCTGGTTTGTGGACGCCTCTAAAACGCCTAACGACACGGGAATTGGAATTAGGAAAGATGGTGAAACCGAGAATGAAGCTTTCAGCCTAGGGAGCTCCGCGTCCATCTTCCAAGCCGAAGTAATCGCAATCCAGACCTGCGCGGAAGGCATTTTAAATTGACCGCAGGTTAATGGAGCAGTGGAAATTCTCTCTGACAGTCAGGCTGCCCTTAGAGCACTACAGGCTGTCAGATTCGCTTCCGAGGTAGTGCTACACTGCCATAAGACTCTCGTAAAACTGGCGGAACGTCTCAACACAACACTGAGATGGTTGCCAGGTGACTCTGGAATCGGAGGTAACAAAATGGCTGAGACACCACTCGTGGGACCAGAACCTACATGTGGGAACTCCTATGGCAGTATCAAAGCCTTTGTCAGATCTGAACTCGCTGTTAGGCATTGCTCCCACTGGAATGCACTTGCCGGTATGAGACACTGCAAAACTCTCGGGATTCGCCCGTACGAGGAAAAACTGCGCAAGGCAGTTTTTATGAGCACGGTCAGGCTGAGGTTACTCACAGGAATCTTAACCGGTCACTGCGCACTGAACAAACACTTGCATCGCATGGGCATAGTAAACTCTCCCCTATGCAGAAACTGTAGGAATGCGGAGGAAACTCCACTCCATCTTCCTGCCGACTGCTCGACAGTGGACGGGGAGAGGCGGAGTTACGTCGGGGTCGGGGGCGTCTGGACGATCCCGGACTAAGAAAACTAACTCACGACCAGGTTGCGGACTTTTTCGTCCGAGTGCAACCTGTCTAAAAGGAGTAAAACAGCACGGGGGCACAATAGGTCTTCCTTGCAGACCCAAAAAAAAAAAATGTGTGGGAATATTTGGACGCGACTTTTATGACTAATAGGTATGTATCTGTTTCAAGTTTCAACTTGTTTAGCATTTATACATCCGCATCGCAGTAGTATAGACAATTTATTCATAAAGAAAAAGATGTCGAAACCTACAAATTGATCAAGCATTGTTCCTGTAAATGGACCGCTATTACAGGCAAAAGCATTAGATTTGGCTAAGCAGCTCGGGAAAAATGACTTTAAAAGTAGCGACAGTTGGATTACTCGATTTCGTCGACGTGTATCAATGGAGACTACAGAAAACTGGTTGGAGTTAGTTTGGCCTAACCTACGTAGTGGTTATAGCGACGACGAAGTATTCAACGCTGATGAAACAAGAGAGCTTTTTAAAATGTTATCAGAGAAGACGTTGAAATTTAAAGGAGAAAAATGTACGGGAGGGAAAATATCCAAAGAACGTATAACGGTTATGGTAGCGGCTAATATGACAGGCACAATTAAAAAGAAGCTATTGGTAATAGGAAAATCGAGAAATACGCGTTGTTTTAAAAATATAAATTCATTGCCAGTAGATTGTGAATTTAATACTAAAGCCTGGATGACTTCAAAAATATTTACTAAATGGATTCGAGAGTGGGACCAAGAGCTTTGCAAATCTAAGAGCGAAATACTATTACTTACTGATAATTGTCCAGCCCACCTGAATATTTTTAAGTTAGTATCAATAAAACTATGTTTTCTACCGCCAAATACCACTTGACCAAGGAATTATCAAGGCAATTAAGGTTCATTTTAGAAAGCAACAAGATGCTACAATCATGTTGTATAAGTCATGGAGCAATTTTTCACAAGTAACAATAGCTAACTGCTTCAAACATGCAGGATTTTCAACAAACGATAGCAGAATAGCATCGCCAGATTTCGACGAAGAAGACGAAATTTTCCTCACAGATTGCTACCACCTAATTGCACATGGAATGAAGTTGTACTTGTGGACAATGATTTAGCAACATGGCAAGAACCAATAGATGATAAATTCTCCTAGCTGTTATTAGGAACAAGAATAATGATGAGGAGGATGAAGAAGAAAATGGTGAGGAGGAAGAATTTCAACCACCATCTATTCAGGAAGCTCTTCATGCTGCTACTATTCTTCGTAATTATTTTTCTTTGATAGACATGGCTAACCAGGCAACACTTAATCACGCGTTCATTTTAGAAGACATAGGTACTACAAAAACTATATTCCGATAAAAAAAGTGCAAGCTAAAATTACTGATTATTTTAAAACATAAATATGCATCTGTATATGTGTAGATATTACTAAAAAAGTTCTTGTTTTAAATTAAAAACATAATATATATTTTGATAGATATTTTGATAAATTCTATTAGCCATTCAACCAGAAATTAGCCTTTTTGGTGATGTTGAGTACAAGAGAAGGAAGAGCATCTGATTCGTATGTGATTTTGTATTAATCATACTTTATGTCGCTGAAAACCATAATTAGTGAAGATCAGACGATAAATTGTGAACTCTGTAAGATATCTTAAATACGGTGGGTGTGTTAGTTCTCTATAGACGATGAATACTCCCATGTTCCTAATATATTGATATAATTTTCAGACATCTTTGAACGAATATTGGATTAATATATGCGCATATGTTCGCATAAGTTATCAAAACTTGTAATGGAATCTATATCACTGAGTTATAAGTCATCCAAATTATACACCGTGTGAATTCAAATACGTGAAAGCATTTCATATTGCACACATTCCACGAGACTCGGCTTTGACGTTGCCCTATTATATCCCACGCCCCAAGCCAGTACTCTGGTAGCTGCGTATTATAAAATATTAGTATTTTAATTTTGTTTATGCATACAACAACTGAGCTAGCATACTATTAATTAATATGGCTACAGCATTCAATTAACCTTCAAGTTGGAACGGAATGGAATTGGTAATTGCATCGTTGTGGTTTTTAATAATAAAACAACAATTTCGTTTGGCGGTTCTTGCATACTAGATGAGGCAAACAGTTCTACTTAACGTAAGTGCGCGGTTGCTTTTGTATGCTTCCTACTAGCTACGTAAAACGCGATGAAAAAAAGAAAAACTAAGTTTGGGGTTTAGTTGGAGTTTGTAGTATGTATTATCGTTTAATTAACACAATTGGCACGTTGGTAGTAATATGCAAATGAGATGTTTTCTCGTAAATATCTACAAACTGAGATAAATTATAAATTAGTAATAATTTAAAGCTAACTTTACTTCAGTTTATAATTTATTCAAACAAGTTTGGGAATTTATTATTTCATTTTTGATTTTCATATTATGATACAAAATTTGCAATAAGCCGCAAAAAAAATCCGCAGCAATTTTTCTTATACGAAGATAGATTACTGCAATTATTCATCATTCATTTTTAATATAGTTCAGCCTCAGCAGTATAACGGCATGAATAAGCATAATGCAGAGTTTACACACTTAATAACAACTAAATTTACCTTGAAAAATTGAATTTTTCCTCGGCGTTCATCTCTTCAGGATTTGTTTACTTTATAAATGATGATGTTCTAATTTTTAAAAGCAGAGCGGTGCGAAAGGTCTAAAAAAAATCACAATTTATTACGCCAGGAGACAAAATAAAACGGCAGCGATTTTATAAGGGTGAAGAAGAAGAAGAAGAAGAAGCTCGGCCGTGGAGGCCGCGGGAGTTTTAATAAAACAATAACCCCGAAATTAAACCGTACGCCGTTAGGAAGTATTAACTGAAATTAATAAAGGTTTAGGAGATACGTGTGCAGTCTCTGGTACGGTTCTCTAGATGTTCCGGTAATGAGAGTAAACATAATTATGATTTAAATTTTAATTTCGCTCCTTGCGAAAGTGTAGGTAAGTAAAGGGAGTGAATAGGTATTAAGAAGACTACCAGAAATTGATGAGAATACAGAAAATGCGCTAAAGATTTCACGGGAAGAGAATATACTGTGGGTGTACCTTGTTTAATTAGGAAATTTATTTTTCTTCAGTACTTTTTTTTTCGAGGTACAGACTCCTATCTCTCTATAAAGTGTAAACTGACGCAACAGTGAATAATTTAAAGGTGTACAGAGATAAATTAAATGCTAAGATTAGGTTTGTTATCACATTAGATATTTTGCACCTTATACACCACAGAGAATCACTATTTTTAGGGAATTTGGAAGGTATATTAATTTTCAGTCTAATTCTAATTCACATTTTTTTGTTAAGAATACGAAAGAAAACTAAGCAAAAAAAAATTAAAAAGTACACAAAACCGTTCAATACGCATCTTCTATTTCATTACCTAGCAATAAATTGGTGCAAGATTGGTATGCCAGGATGTGCACTTCATTGTAGTGGTTCTGCTGAAGTTTCATTTTCTGCTGGAGTTTCTTTATACTGCATCACTAAAGCCTTTAAAAACGTTCTACGATTCGAAGGCTGCTGATCAGAATGTGTTCCATTATACAATATTTGTGCGTTCACACCAGCCACATTTAGTAAGTGAAAAAAAAAATTAATGGCCATCTTCTAGTTCTTTGAGATACTGAGTAGTTAGCACAGAGTTGATCAACAGTATCAATCCCTCCTTTTGTACCATTGTAAAAATGAATTACTTCTGGTTTACTTGTGTCTTGGTTTATTGCAGCATCATTGTGCATGGTGGAGATCAACATAACAGCCTTATTCTTTTTAGGAACAAATGATATCATCATCAAGTCTTTCTGGAAGCCAAAAAGAAAATTCACTGGATTTATTAGGTTGAAATTCGATCGGAATATTGGCTTTGTTTTTTCTAATGGTACCAATCAATGTAATTTTTTTTGCAAAAGTGATATTGCCAGTGTAATACTTGTGTATCAATTATCGGAAGTTAAATTGCGGCCACTTCCTTTTACACGATCTGTAAGTCTCATTACAATATCATGTGGAGAATTAGATAATTTGTATGGACCATCCGGCTGCTGTCAACAATACATATTTGGCGGGTTTGCTAGGTTGTACTATATAAAACTACAGCGTCCCCGAAATGGAACTAGCATTTCATCGATGCTCAAGAACTCACTATGACAATAGTTGTCTTTGCAATTGGTCACAAATTGGTCTAATATTTCACGAACAGCTGCCAATTTGTCTGTTTGCCGACGTATATTTCTGGTCTCTTTGTCATCAAATCGAATAGCCGACAATATAAACAGAAAACGATTATAGCTCATGCAAGCTGGAAAAAGATCAAATCCGGTTCCATCTTGTACCCAGAGTTCATGAAAATTGGTATGATTAGCCTTCTTTAGTTTGTGAAAAACTTTTGGAACGCATCGAGTTCATACCTTATATTCATTGCATTTTGTTAAGGAAGTGGAAATATTTTCACTAAACTTTTTTTAGGAGTTTTGGGAAACTAACTCATAACAGGCTTTTTCTGTCATTTGGTAGATTTATTTTTTCCAAGAAAAAAATCTCCATGAAAAACATCTTCCTCACTTTCGATATCCATTTCATCAGCACCTTCAGAGATCCCCACTTCAATGGTCGCTTTGTAAAATATATTCGTTTTCGGAATCGTCTTCTTCGCCTTCCACTTCTTCTTCCGAACTAGTAGCTTCCAAAATAGCTAACATTTCCGCATCTATCAACCGTTTTGGATTTCTGATAGGCACACGATGCCTAAAAGTTCATAAATATAGTCAGTTATAGAGTTGATGTAATTGTTTTATTCGCATAATTGTATAATTGATAACTAAAACTTAAATTACTGTATTGTATCTAATGAATCATTAAACAGAGTATTACTTACGCGGTGTATTTCGGACACCAAAACAGCAACACTCCAAACTTTGACCAAGCACGTACTAATACAATTCTCAAATTGTGACTGAGTGATGCCTATCACACTCTAAACTCACTAAACAAAGGTTAGGTGGGGGTGTACAGTGCCACAAAAATTTATACATTTAGTAACCGTTGAAAATTCAGTTACTGGTGTACAAAATACACCAGCGCGAGTAACTAAGGGTTAAATAAACCAGACTTTGGCTTTGTGTTGAATATTTAGCGCTTTGTGGAACTAGAGCTTTGTCTTAAGCTTATATGTCTTTCTTAACCTATGAGCTCTTAGAAAGGCTAAATTAACTGCAAAAAAAAAAATGAAAAAATAATTATAATTTGGAACATATAATTTGGAAAAAATTGTACTTGAAGACAGATTTGACAGAAAAGGATTCTTAACTTGTCACTGTGCGTTGAATAAATACATGCATCACATAGGCCTAGTAAACTCTCCCCAATCTAGAAATTGTGGTAGTGCGGCTCATTTTATTACCAACCACCCAGCACTAGACAGATAGAGGCGAATTTATTTTGGGGTTAATCGATTCGATTGCGGACGTCATTGTTTGGGTGCAATTACCTCGAAAAGGCTAAAACGGCATGGGGCACAATAGGCCTTTTGGCCAAGATGACGTTCAAACCCACCCATGTAGAAGGAAAAAGATATGCCGTAGCAAAATGTGCGAAACAATAAATTGAATATGTATTTTTACCGCTTCATAATCCTCATTTGAGGTAGTTACTTGTTGTGGTATTTTTTCGACCAATAAAGGTATCGTGGTGAGAAGTGGTTACCCTGAAGACACCAGTGGATAAACTTCCCAAACATCCCATAATAAAAGTCCAATAGACGATGAAAATGACAAACTAGAGTGGAACTTTAAAAAAGCCTTGACGATGATACTAATAATATCAAAGCTGGTTTTCGGGACTGCTGAATTTATCCCCCAAATCAAGATTTTGTACTGCAAAAAGTTATAGGAAGCAAGAAGTTCTTGATGACAATGTAGATTTCATGGGGAGAAGTTTTACGGAAATTTGCTTTAATTTTGATCAAGTCAAAGTTTTGTGGCGGGAGCATGTAAGTGTGCACCGATGTAAAAACTATGACATTAGCATTGACTATGAAAAGTCGAATCTGTAGCCATCAACGAGCGTTGCAATTATTCTAAAATCTTGTTTGTTATGCTGTAAATTGTTACAAATGTTTTAAAATACTGTACCTACAAAATATATCTTAATTAGAGGAGACTGTTTTTTAAGTATTTCCTGGCAGGACATTAGATAATATAGCAGTTTTCGAGTCTGCCAGTGCCATGCTCCAACTTCTATTGATATTCAACTTCAAATGGGCAATATAAACAATAAATTGCAGGGCTTTGTCGGGAAGATTCTGTTTTCTGTTTTAACAAGGACTTAACATCGTTTCCATTTAATAACTCAACCCCTCTATGAACCCTCCATGCAGGTAGATTTTGGCACGGGATCATAGTAATACTGCTAATGGTTTTTACATAACATCATAATGACAATATTTTCGACAATTTTTTTTTTCGGAAGAGTCTTAGTTCCATCTCCCTGGTTATCTAAATCAGAAGTTATCAACAGCATTTGAACAGATAAGAATGGGGACTGGTTTTCCTCAAATCAATGGCTCTACAGACCTTCTAGAAGCGGCGCTAATCCACAAGGAGCGTTTTAGCTATGATATATATAAATAACGATTAAAATATGGCAAGGTCCAGGAGAAGAAGCAAAATACTTCAGCTTTTTGCTAATTTAATTTGGTATGAGATCTAAACCATAAAGAAGCCTGTTAATGGAAGAGAGAAATGGAGAGTGAAAAATTAAAGGCAACACAAAGGATAAGTGGACTGCATGATTTTGTAGATGAATTAGTCTTCAATTTTTTTGGTCATAGTTTCCTGATTTTTGCAAGTAGAATGGCTCTAATTATCTGTGAGGTTCCGTTCAAAAACTCAACCAACTGAACCCCTCATGCAGGTAGATTTTGGCACGGGATCATAGTACTGTGAATGGTTTTTATATAACATCAATAATGACAATATTTTCGACAAATCCTTCTTTTTTGATGAGATTTGGTTCCATCTACCTGGCTATGTAATTCAGCAAAATGTGGGAATGGGGTTGGTCTGTATTTCTTTTAACAAAACAATAGATGAAACATATCAAAATAAACTTTATGATTAGGATTGACAGAATAATATATTCAGCAAGATAATCTGGTGCATCATCTCACAAGTATCAGGAAACCGTAGTTTTTTTTAAACAATTTTTGACGAAAGCATTATGCTAGCAAGGATTCCTGTGCCGATAAAGTCCTACAATTTCCGGTAACCACCTTTAGTATTATTATTTTTGCAAGTTAGCTAATACAGTAAATATTTTTTCCAAAATTTAATCCAATCGTTATAAAAAAACATGACCATGTCCAATCAAGAAAGACTTGGATTTATGATGTGCTAAGGATAAGAATTATGTCTCTGTCAGGAACGAACTATAAAACTTCACTTTACCGCCGAAGCCGCAGATCCACTACGCCAGCAGAGTCAACAATTTTAAGAAGGAGATCCTTAAAATTAGTAGTTACTTAGTTAAGTTAGTAAGATTGGTACTCTAATATAAAGGGAATTCAGAAAGCTAATAGACTTGCACGAAAAATATTCTTTACGTGGTACCAGAACCAGCTTGTGGGATAAACTGGAAGGTTATCAATCAAGAGATATCATAGATAAGATCATTGGATGGGAAGCTGCTAAAGCTTTCTCATCTCTTCTCTTGCTTAAGGGGGAGTAATTGTCTCTATGGTTATTACATCGGTTTCTCAACTTCGCAAATTTTCAACTGACGTCTGCCTACTTCCAAACTTAATATAAAAAACTATGATTCCAACCATGATGATGATGAAGATACTTCGTTGTTAAAATGTTCCAATATCGTGTTTCTCTCTTCACCAGTTTTGTTTTTCAAGACATAGCCTGAGTATTCTTTTGCATTAGTTATTTGGCCATGTTTTTTCTTCTCCTGGACCTTGCCCTATTTTAATCGTTATTTATATATATCATGGCTAAAACACTCCTTGTGGATTAGAGCTGCTTCTAGAAGGTCTCTAGAGCCATTGATTTGAGGAAAACCAGTCTTCATTCTTATGCTGTTGATAACTTCTGATTTTTTAAACTTCGAACTTTTGGATTCGGTAGTTAATAATTGTTAAATGAATGCTTGTATTTATTTTCTTGCTGGAATAAAATGATATATTGCGACGTGTCTATATTTAGGAAAATCAAATCAAACTAACTAACGAGGCTTTTAGCCGAAACTCATTTAGTAAAGGGAACAGGTATGTTTAAGTTAATGATTATCGATATCCTAGAATTAAATTATCAGCAACTACTGGCTTTATTTGATATTAACGAGCAACAAAATTCAAAATTAGAGAAAACGAAACCCATTCCATGATTTAATGTACCTCTAAATTATACCGAATTACTTCGAATAAACGTACTAGAAATTACAACCGTACGGAATAAAACCCATAAAAGAAGGTATAACGTGACATTACTTATAACCCATTACACATGTCGCTTAATACACGACACAATGGCTACTTTCTGGCAATTCGGGTAAACTAAATGTAGGTTTAGTGGTGCCATTAGTTGATGGAAGCCAAGCAATAAAAACCTAAGTACGTATTATATTGAAGGCAAGTACATGAAAGAAGTGTTTGCATCACCGAAAAAGCAAGACAATAGCCCAGACCCTTTTAGTAGAGCAGAACCTGTTGCTACGGTTGTTTCATTTTTATGATGCTTGCTGGTAGAGTACAATATATGAGTATAAGAAGGTGCAAGAAGCGAAATGTTAAAAAATTGAAATAGCTGAAGAAGGAAGTCAGAAATTGCGATTATTTTCAGTGGAATATCGAACGCGTAATTCCTCCCTTTAATTTTAGTCGTGAATTGCTGCGCGTATTTTCGAAACGTTCAACATAAAACCGAGTGCGATTTATACATGAGACATCCATTTTTCGAGTGTATTAAACAACCGGCTTTTGTGTTTGATATCCCGACCGTTTTAACTGTAGCGGTGCATTTACGAATACTAAAATATTCTTTTTAAAACTGACTAACAAAGCTTTTATCTCGTATAAAGGGTTAAATTTGGTCGGGAATATAGCGACTATCTTTTTTTTTATCTCTTTTCTACCCGTGCAACTTTCTAGTACCGGCAAACTTTAAATCTTTCATCACAACTACAGCGGGAAAGTTTCAATGGAGAATCAATTTGAAACTTTCCTCTCGTCGCCTGAAAATATTCAGTAGTGCATTCATTCTACCGCGCCATATCAAAAGGGAATATTTCATATATCCCGCTTGGATAAGTATAGGACTGCTGACTTAATGCTGCAGCAGACGTTGCGATGTCTGTTTAGATTGGTTTTGTTGCGAAATCAGAGTTTGTCGAAGAGAAGGAGACAGTCGAGCGGAACGCTGTATTAAAGTGGTTGTGAATAATGTTATTTATTGGATAAAATAGGTTACTTCGACAGGGCAGACCTTTTTCAAGTATTTCTACTTTATTTGGGTATTTTGTTGAAGATAAACTTAATTATATGATAAAGTTTTTTGACCAATTGTCGTTTATGAAGAATACATTGGAGCTCATTGTTATAGCTATAAAAAGACGTGTAAAATGCATCACCTTCTCTTGTAGAATCCTGATGTATTTATGAAATTTTGCATTCAAACCTGAATCGTTCCTGAGACAGTCAGAAAAAGAATAAAAAAATATTGTAGCAATCATGGTTTTGATATTAATTCAGTCAAGTCATAAGAAGTCATAAGAAGTTCATAAGTCTTAAAGTGATCTCATGGGTTTCTAATGCCGTGAAAGCTAGTTTGCTATCAGTCACTATAAAAATTCTTCAGCTAATGATGGCTTTTTTTCAATAGTAAACTCCATAGCCTATTGCCTTTTGTTTTACCTTTCATCTAAGTCATGCTTTTAATGCCTCCACCTTTACTAAATAATGCAGAAGGGACATGTATCCACCAGTACCTCTAAAGATGGCCTGCTTTTGCACCTGGCTATGTGATTTCTAGGTACCTTGTGTTCAATTACAAGGCCACCATAGGGAGAGGCCGTAAACAATAGTTGGTACAGCAGTTGCCATGCATACCTACTCGGCCATGGGAATAGTAACAGTCTCTCGTTGACCCATGCTTTCAATTAAGAGTAATCAGAAGATCTAGATCATTAACCTTGCCTGCCCCTTAAGCTTGCCGATTACCATAATTATTATGTGATCAACATAGCCAACAATTATGCATTATTATTTTATGAATGTCATCAGCATAATGAGATTTTGGTGTTGGTAATGTTTGGGTGAAGAGGTAATCACGATCTATAAGCTTTATTTTGAAGAGATAGTTTCGCAGTGTTGTCAGTGCAAAACATGCAAAAACCATATTTTCACCTTCAAAAAAAAAGCCTTTTTTAGCAATTTGGTTTTTCTCGATTGTTGGATACTTGCTTATGTAACACTTTAAAGACATTTGACCAATTAGTATTCTCTCTCGACGGTCTTGCTCGCCCTTTACAGGGCTAAGCTGTTGGCTCCTAAGCCCTCTTCTTTACTGGAATAGCCCGTGCTTGCTATGGGGTGTTGCTGGATCTTACGATAAACTGTTATCCTTTAAGGTGTTGCTAGTCGGCATTCTTCTGCGCGATGGCATGCTGGGCCCTATTCACAACAACACCTAGAGGTTATCTGTCTGGGTCAAGCCAAGCTGTCTCTGGCAGAACTGGGTTGGATGACGTGGTGATCCTATGCAAAGTTTTGGCTGCCAGCTGAAAGGCTTGCTGGTGACACAAGATTACGTGCAAGTTTCGTAGGTGAGGAGACTGATTTACTAAAAGTTACAGATGACACTGTTAGAAAAAATTATTTAGGCAAGACTTGATAGATTTCCTTATAATTTCGGACACAATTGATCATGTGGACCTGATTACATTACTTCACTATGTTCGTGTGGCTGATGACTAGCGTAGGTTAAGGAAAGAGTATTTCTCTGATCGACCATTGAAAATAAGCGTAGTAAGTATTTCTCTTTTCTCCTGTAATTCCACTTATAGAAAAAAATTGAACAATGAGACTTGAAGTAAAGACAGAATTTATCTAGAAAAGAACGGAGCACATTTCTCCGTTGGGCATTCCATCTAAGTAAAAAAAAATCGTTTGGGTTCAATATTTAAATGAGTTCCTTCAAGCAATCCTGAAAACTGTTAAAAGTTACTTCCATTGAAGAATTAGACGTTAATAAATTCCAAATAACATCGTCTTCACTCTCCTTTCATGTTTCCTTTTACACTCGATTTGTTTGCATGCTAGACTTAGCGGAAATCGCATCTAGATCCGTGAAACATGTCCGAAAATTGCCGAGCGGTGAAATTCTACAGGCGATATTAATGTCCGCAAATTTTCTAAAATATATTCTCCGGTTGGAACGCCGTTACGCCAGGCATAAGAGCGTTATTTATTAAAAACAATAAATTCTACTCTAGATCAAATGAAATTTATTGCCTTTGTGCGAGACAAAAGCTTCTTATATGTATAATGGGGATAAGCTGGATTTGATGGAGTTTTATTTCGCGAGGGAATTTTCTAGCCAAAAGTATTTATTAGAGTTTTATCGATTTCAGTATTCCTGTGCACGAAGACCTGGCTGCGGAAGCTTTTAATATTAATATTAAAGTTTTGGGTTATCTAGATGCATGTGTTAAAAGCTCCAAGTTTCCTCTTTAGCGTTTCTTAAAATTTCTATAAAGTTTTAAAAGGGATACAGTAACTCGTGTAAAGTTATAAGCGCAATGTTGTCGAGTTTCTTTTCAGTAAAGTTACGATGTTGCTGAAATTAATTAAGAATATACTGGAATATATACGATACCTATATTATATGCTGTATTTATATCTCAAGCGAGAAATCAATATAAATCACATAAAAACTCCATTATGGTATATAACGGAAAGAAGAATAAATACTATTTTAGTCAGGAAACTATAGGTCTGTATAAAATAATAAAACTTCTTGCGTTTCAAATATTAGTTACTATTTTGGTAGAAATAAATACGTGGTTGAAATTACATACATTACTTCTTGATATGAAATCACATTGAACTATCTAAATAATCAATTCAGTGAAAGAACTAATCATTACCTGTTGTAAATAATTAAGCCAAAATTTGACATTCCGATATGGAATAAAGTGGTATAAATATATACACTTTGCTTAATAAAGACTTACAGTATATGCCACGTCCGCTTATAATGAATATATAATGCATTGACTCTTCGCAAACAACTACTAAAACGTAATGTAATGATATTTCAGGCTGTAAGGAACTGAATATATTAGATAGTAGATGACGTAATATGTTCATACATACGAGTATGTATTAATACAGTGGTGAAGTCGCTGATGTTTCATGTGTGGGTGCACGGAATTCGTTTAATGACAAAACTCAATTATGTTACCAAATGAAACAGTTCTGGTTAATTTCTTTGAAGACCATCACGAGCTGTTCCAACAATTCTTAACCTTACTAAAGGAGGTTCTACGCTGGGATCGATGAAAGCTCCTCGACGTCATGGCTTTCATGATATCGTCCAAGAAAGGCAATCTTGCAACTAGCTCAGCTTATAAGCTCTGCATTCAGAATTGGACACCTTCCAACCAACTGGAAATCCCACTTATGTTGTTTCTGCCCAGAAGTAGTCTATAGTAGGGGGAAATTATTCGACGGAAACTGTGGAGCAACTATTCTCACCTCTGCTGCCACTGAAGCTTTTAATAGAAAGCAGGATTCGACCATTGCCATCTTGGACATAAAAAAAGTCTTCGACAGGATGTGACCTACCGCTTTGATCAATAAAAGTATCAAGATCAACACTCCAAATACCCTTAAAAAGCTAATAAACAACTTGCTCGACAGGCGAAAGTTCATAAGGTAAAGATCATCAGATCATCTGTTGGTCGGAGTACTGTAAGGCTCACGTATTGACTCTATCCTCTACAATCGACAATATTCACATTGAGTGATGACGATGACCACAACGATACTCAAGTAAAGCAGAATACTTAACCTGCTTGCAATAACCGTTGTGCTATTATCTTTCTTCAGAGTTTTGTATGAATTTTTTAGAAATGAGTGCCGGAAGGTGTGACTAAGATGATCTCTTGTCATCAACGTTGGTTTGACGTTGAGCTCATCGACATGTTTATATAGTTGTCTGATGGCATGACATTTTTGTTGGCAGCCATACCACTTTCCAAGACTATTTTTAGAAGAGAACTATGGTGTCAATGAGGGGAAAAGGAAGGGTAACTGGTGACTAATCACAAACCAAACTCATTTTTGGTCTACTTTCACCTAAGGAAGTGAGTTCTTTGACTGTATATCAAATCAAGAAATAACAAAAAATAGTTGTGTGTATCCACAATGAAATAGCCAATAATTAATTGAATGCAACCTAGCATGACATTTACCACATTTTTGGCAGATATCAAGTATACAGAAGCTGTTACACAGAACAATAATGATGATAAGTAGTATGTCAGCAAAGTTCAATAGTAAGCCCGCGCTTACTGGTTTATTTCGGTGAAGGGTGGGCACAGATTAAAACGGGTACCTATCGTTAAGTTCTTTTGCAGATAATAACAAGGGAAGATGTCATCTTCCTCGGATAACTACAAACTAATTCACGACCTTTTTAAAATTAAAAAGGAAAAAGTGCGATCTACATACATCTGCTAAATTGTAACTGATCAGAATACAAATCTCTCGAACATAAATTATTGACAACTTGGTGTAAATGGGCATAATCAGCCTATGTTACATGAGAAATGGTTTGTAACTACTATAAAGTAAATGAGGGCTGGAAGCGAATTCTAAAGAAAACTGAAAATTGAATGCTATTTTTTGATTTGGCGGTATTTTGCGGACACATGGCAAACTTCAGCTTCCCTAGATATTCTATCTTTGCTTATGTCAGGCTAACCTGATGGGAACGAGACTGCCGACTGTCTTCCAAAGAAAGGGGCGGAGTCTCGATTTATTGGACCAGAGCCGTTTTTTTGCCACATAAGACCTCATCTTCAACAGTGGGAGATTAAACGACTTTTTCAGCCAATAAGGTTAAATCTCTGCTGGATCTCAATAAAAGAGACCTTAGCACCACCATGGCTTTATTCACTGGCTATGGCTCTCTCAGGTATCACCTCAAGAAGGTGGGTGATTCTGCTCCGAATATAGTGGAACACGTTATGTGTGATTGCGTGGCGATAGCCCAACAAAGGCACCATCACCTTGAACAGGCGCATTTAGAATCGGCTGACATCAGAGTCATAAGGGTATTCTCGACTCACCAGTAATTTAATCTAATCTAATCTATGTTTTTTCTCAGTGTCGTCTGCTTTATTTTCCTGGAGATGCTGCAAGAATGAAAACAGGGTCATTTAAAAAAATGCCTAACGTTGCTTCATATCCTGAATGGTTATTTGGAATTTATCCAGACTTAACTGCAAACTGATGGCTTAAATATTTCAATTTTTTCTTGTGTGTTTGCTGTAATGATTAAGAGCAATCATATAATAATTGTAGGTAACTATCAACAACTTGTTTGTTGGTGTCAGATATCTGGATCATCATCGAGAGCCTATTCTTTTTGGTTTACAGCGTCTACAATTGGATATATTGCGTCTGATGTTGCAAGCTCTTTTAAAATCATGTTACACAATAAAATAAATATATTAGAGAATTATTCCAGTTCATAATATAAGGACCTCAATTTTTCATACAAATTTATCCTTTACATAAAACCACTTTCGCATCATTGAAGAAAGTATAGAACCAATTGCTCAAAGTTAAGCGCGAATTAAATTATTTCAGCAGAAAAGGAATAGAAAGAAGCGAAATCTTAAACACGTCATGCATAATTCCATGAAAATTTCAAGCGCCCTCTTGTCTACATATGCATTTTTAATCCTGACGGCTACGACTGACCCGGGTAAAGACAGCGTAAATTTTTCAACAGTAGCGAGCATTGTTCTAAATATAACTCTGCTGGGGGACTCCGAGTTCTACGACTGAAAGATCTACACATTTACTGAAGATCGAAAAAGGGAGAAAAAAAAAGAAGACAGATAAACAGTCTTTATATGGAAGTTGAAGAGAAACGAGGCGAAAGACGGAAAAATAAGAAACGGTCGAAAGAGGAAACAGGGATAAGTGCAGAAGGCTGTGGCACTGCGGCGGGTTATCCAGGAGATAACCTAGCGTCACTCTGACGTATATAGGGGATATGTGAATTAGCTTAAACAGTCCCCCCGGTTTTGCTCAGGCGGGTGGTAGTAGTGCTGCTGCTGCTACCGCCTCCGGGGTCCGAAGAATCGAGCTACATTAACTCTGGCAAACATATAAAAGAGAACCGACCGAGGTAATCAGGATGAATGTATTAGATTATGTAAATAGCAGGGTGAGTTCACTCCCGTTCACAGACGAGGCACCGAGATAAATACATCACTCGTGCGTTTTTTTGCCTTTCATCTTGTTCCTTGTACGTAGTTCTTTTTTACTGGATGTACATATATGAATTATTAAGTTTCAGAATTATGCAAACTTTGGTTAGAATTACATAGATACTAGGTAATGGGCTAAAACATAATAATTGTTACATTTTTGTTTGCGTGTACTACATATTGTTCCCAAAATATTTTAAGCAAATTTATGATAGTTCACGTAAAACCACAGAAATTTCGCTGAAGGCATTATGAAGTACAATTACATGATTGATTCTTCGAAGAAGAGGGTTGTGTTATTTTAGGATTTATACCTTACCTCTCGGATTTGAATGAGATTGAATTAATTTGAATTACAATAAAGCGGAAGGTAGTGAATTGTGGAACAACATTTCACAGTTATATAACTCAGAAGAACCGATGTTAAGATGAGGATAAGATATAGTAGAATATTAGGTCAATAATAGAATTATACTTTTATAGCTTTCGGCCTATTTAGAAACAATTAATTGAATATTCTGTATTACTCATCCAACGAGAGTAAGGTATTAAAGGTATGTGTACATTAATGTGTCTAAAAAAAGATTTTTTGGACCGATATTGAAGCAAACGCTTAATATTTTGCAAATTATTAATAAAATATGGGCCCAACTAAAGCTAAAGAAGAATATTCTAAATGCTACGTAGACTTTCCCTTCCTATATCATCAAGAGGTGCTGTTTAAATGGTCTTAGATTGCTCCGCACTAACATTACCGAAAAAGAACTACAGGCTGCCCAAGGACGTCTAAGAAGCAACAGGCAAATTCCAGCGTGGCTCTTGCCACATGCTTAATTACTTGGTGTTTATAAAAAAGGGCAATGAACCATTGAACGAGCCCTCCTCCTTCAGACTAATCTGCTTGCAAGCTCTGCTGATGATGTCTCAAAGCAAATGAGAGTTGGAAAGAACTGAAGGCCTGGCGGAAAACTAGTATGGGTTTAGGGAGGGACGACAGTCAGTGGACCATCCCGGGGGGTCGTCTTCAACAGCGCATCGTGGCAGCTCATCTTTAACGCATTGCGCGTCAGACGCATAGACAGGCGCTCTACTCAATACTATCGCTTCCTACATCTCCGATTCAGAAATGATTTTTAAAGCAAAAAATATAACCAGAACACGCAGTGCAAACAGTGGTGTCCTACAGGGATCGGTGCTAGAACCAACTCTGTGGAACGTTATGTATGAAGATTTGCTGAAAATGTCACAGCCTTCAGGAGCTAAACTTACTGGATTCACGAATGAAGTTGCTCTCGTCATTGAAGCTGTCAGCGAGAAAACTTTAATTAGCATTGGTAACCTGGCAGCTGAGGTTATTCCTAAACAAGACCAAAACGGTAGTTCTAACTACCAAGAGGCTGATCGGTACTGTAGAATTCGTTATTTTGGGAACAGAATTTGGATCGCTCAAAGTGATCAAGTATCTGGGGCTGTGGATGGGCTAAAAGCTGATTTTCAGAAATCCATAGCTGCGCTGTCGAGCTTAATGCCAAGCATTGGAGGACCTTGTCTATCCAAAAGAAAGATCTTAGCAGCGTGATATACTCGCAGGTACTCTACCCAGCGCAGATATGGTGGGAGGCCATGCAGCAGCGGTCAGGGCGCAATGGAAGCAAAATGAAACGAAGGCACCTACGGACGTATTGTCCAGACTTTAATCATTAAATGAATATTAAAAAGCTTCTACAGCTCTAACAAGTATGTCAGAATTATTGCAGCAGATAATATTAACCTATTAACTACTGGAAATTCCGCAAAAACTTTATTCCCCTTTTATTACTAAGGGTGAGCATCAACGCTAAATAATACCGCCAATTAGCGAAGCTCGCGGGCTTTTACGCCTCAATCCGGCGTAGTTCGTCGTTAAGCTTTTCTTGTTGTTGTCATTTTCGTCGCTTTTCCTGAGTTTCCCGGATATTTAGCGAGTGCCGGCGCGATATTCATACTCCCGCCAGCTTAAGCGGACTAATTATTTTCAAACGCTCTCGTTTTTTTTCCACCCATCATCTCTACTACATACCTATTTTGCCGAACGCCCATTGCACGTATAAAACGGAAATAAATTAGAGGCAAATGGTCTTTAGCCGGTTGCGGTTAACGACGCACACCCGACCGAACGGTTAGCATTCTTAATTCGGAAAATTTGTTTTATTACGGGGACGTGTGCGGAATATGCAGCCAATTTAAGGGCGAAACGTACACGACACAAAAGGGGAGTCGTATATATATTTTTTTTACGCTTCAGATACAGTCATGGATAAAAAGGTATTAAGCGGATTAAACCGATTGAATACGTTCAAGGTTATTGCCGTAAATGAAGTTTTATCCCATTGTGTTCTATAGGCTATGTCTAATTAGCTTCCTTCTTGTTAGCTTCATTATGTGTCTTTGTTCTTGATTGAAATGATTTCCATTCCTCTTCCTCTTTTTCCTTCTCTTTCATAATTCGATTTTTTTTGCATTTTATAATATGTATGATATAACGTAGTGAAAAAAGTACTTCTGAGTACCTACATGTTCTTTTATCCATTGCTGTACACATTTTCATAGGCAATATCTTCCGCGCTCCATTTTTTTTTCCTCCGCTTGCTTTTTCACATTTCCGCTTCCTACTTGCCTCCTCACAACTACAACCATCACCACTGCCAAGGAAAGGTGGTGCTTTTTTTTCTGTTTCTCCTCCCACCGGAGGAACGTAAAGAGCGTATACTAAACAAATAAAGGGCGCTTATTTTAATTATCGCCTCGCTTTTTTACACCAGCGCCCCCTTTCGGCTAATTGACGACAGGGTTTATTCGATTCCGAGACCTTTTAGTCCGTCATATTTTCTCCTAAATGGAGGGTAAAAGCGTATGTTTGTTTTTATTGCGCTGTAAAAATTAATTTATTTGTGTGAGAGTTTTTTTTTGCATTTCCCTTTTAGGAACGTTTCTTAAAAAAAATGGAGAGTAGCGGAAAGGAAAAAAATGCGGAAGAGCAAATTAAAATTTAAATTTTTTCGAAAGCATCTCTACTACTACTTCCGAAAATTTATTAACACTCTAGAAATGTTATGAAAGGTGGATTTATTTTATTATTATTAACATTTTTCGAAGATCTTTAATGTTGTTTGTTGTTTTTGTAATGCAAAACTTTAAAGATGTGATAATTAAGTCGAGCTAGAAATATATTTATACATTTGATATAAATTATCGTGTTACTCCATTTTACATCCATTCACAATCTTGAGTGTGATTAGCCAAACTGTTCGAGATTTTGACCATTTCGTACAAACCACTGAGGATTTTCGGGAATCAATTCTCTTTCTATTGAGACCTTTTATCATTCAAAACGATGTGCGGTGTCTGAGTGCTCTAAACTAGGAGGAGGGGGAAAATCTTGAAAATCAACATCATCATAAAACGTGAGAAGTGTCGGGTATTACCCTCCTCCAGTCATTTTCCATACCTCAAAGACCGGCATTCGCTTTCGCATTTCTTCGTTGTTGGTGTTGCCTATTACTGCTCCTTAGGTCTTTTCCTCTCGTTCTTTTGTTTCTAGTATATTTCTGATGACCGCATACGTTATTCTCCTCGTTCGTTGTTGTTAAACTTGCCATCATATTGCATTCGTTGAATGTCTTTCTTGTTTGTTCGGCGTATTGTTCTCGGGTAGAGTGCCATTTGGGACATTTACATTTGCAGTTAAGGCAGATCTATTTCGGCGATCTAAGTATTGCCTAAAGCTTCCTGATAGGGCTTGTGTTAAGTAGTAGTCGACTTCGCCATAATGGTGCTTTATTCAGGGCTCTATATATGGAATTAGCCTGTACTTCCATCTTCCGTACATCCCATTGGTCCATTTAGCTTGCCGTTCCGATTCCAGCTCCGCTCCGGCTTCCTTTTTGCATATACCCACGTAACATTTTTCTTCTTTCTCTAAGCTTCGGATCTATAGGTGGAGTTCCTGTAATGATGTTACAGGCTTCTTCCGATATGGTCTTGTAGGCGCTAGATATTCTGAATGCCATTAGACTCTGTACTCTTATGTGTCTGTTCAACACTGTCTTATTTTCCCAGACCATACAGACTCAGCGTACAAAATTCTCTTCGAGGATCTTGGACCGCCTGTTAGGCATGAATCTTGCCAGGTAAGTCGCTGTTTTCTCCAGCTTCACTACGGTTTTCTAGATTGCACTCCGAAATTCATCCTTTTTTCCAGCCAAACCCCCAAGTACTTGAGAGAGTTTCCTGGTGCAATAGGCATACCCAAGATATTAAAGGCGATTGGGGCTATTTTTCTTTTTTTGGTGAGAAGTACTGCTTCGGTCTTTTCAGGTGTAAGCTGTAGTTTATGTCTGTGCATCCAGTCTGACACTTGATCTAGGGTCGCTTTCGCTCTTTCCATAAGAACGATCTCATTCTTCGCGACGACTACCATAGCGATATCGTCCGCAAATCCGATGACGGTAGCCTCTTCGGGAAGCTCTGCTCTTAGTAGTCCATCATAAAGTACGTTCCAAAAAGTAGGACCGAGGACCGACCTCCGTGGGACTCCACTGGTAACGTGGATGCTTTTGGACCAGCCCTCCGCTTCCATGACGATAGATCTTGAGGACAGATACGAGGCTAATATGTTTCACATTGCAGAGTCGTCGGTATTTCCACCAAAAGTTGTTAGCCATTTTTACCAATTTTAGCACCTCATTGACAGCATCCACTGCTGGTGGTCTCGCGCGCAATCTATATTGCCTCTCCGCTAGTCCTTCCGTTTTATTTAGATCTTCTTGTGAGTGCTCTGAACTGATTCATAATGGAAGGACCTAATGAAACTGCTACGTGAGATCTATTATATCTGGTTATTTTTTTACCACACCTGCACATCAAAAAATTGGAAAGGTACCCAAGTACATATGGACTAGGCATTCTTAAAACATTTTCATTCCAAAATGTGAATGTTTTGATTGTTTGTGGGAGCGGGGACGAAATTGGTGTTCAACAAGTTCAGACAGGTTTCTAGAAAGAGGAATATAAAAATATCGTTAAAGTAAATGCTTTGCTAAAATAACACCTCACACAGTACACAGTTTTTTTTTATTGATTTATCATATGTAAAAGATTGATGGTCATGGATCAGTGATTAGAGAGTCTTTTACAATACATCCAATTACTTTCTCCTACTGCTTCCACCCGACTTCGTTTCAAAATATAAATTTTTGCAGTGGTTTCATGTTTCTTTTTGGGTTTCATTAGAAGAAAGAGAGAGGCACTGATTTCCAGTTTTGTAAATTATTTTATGAAAGATGCAAGTAGAACGCTGCATTTTTGGTACAATACAGGACAAATCTAACACAACAACAACTCCCAAAATTTCGATTAGAGAAAGAGAATGGCCATGAACTTGTGCAGCAAAAAGAGTTTTTAATACGTGACGAAGGGTTCTTTCTGATAGATGATTTTGATGATCCAACATTGCGACACTCCACCTCCTGCTGTCTTCAGGATGGTTGAAGGATGGTTGCTTGCAAAGCTCAATATTTCTAGCGTTGTTTTATAGTTTTGCTTTTGAGAAACAAACTGACCAAGATTGCTGTTGTAGATGGTAATATAGAACATGAGGCGTTAAAGTTATCTGATCAAAGTTGTCGGAAAAAAAGTCGACATCCGGCCATGCAGGGTAGTACCACCCTCCCCGAAAGCTTGTGCAACCTTTTACTATTGCTGTGTTTGGTTTTAAGAGAAAGTTGCTAACCATTTGGAGCATTTCTTCTTTGTCTGTTGTGGCCATTTTTTCTTGCAACTAGGCTGAAGTCTGGAAAAATTAATGGGTACCTCCAGTCTCCACCAGAGGATACGGTTTTAATGCAGGCGTTTTTTTTCATGTATATATAGGAAGCAAAAGCAGTTTCACTATTTTCTGTAATAAATTTCTAATTATGACTCTGTGAAATGTTCTTTTTCGCCACACTAATACAATGTCTATACATCTATTGCATGTACACCATTAAACTGCATTGTTATCCATCAGTAACTAAAAAAAATACATTATACATCCCACATTTGCTTTAAAGAACAGCACGACACGTCAACGTTGATGAATTATAGCTTAACCCGCACAGTTACTAGTTGCAGGAGTTCGATTCGTTCCAAAACAACACCACCATCAGTCGGACAAAGTAGAAAATACAGTTGTCACAGTAACTCCAACCGTACAGTAGAGGTACGTTATATAGCAATTATTGCATAATGAAAATTGACTCGGTACGTAAGTACGAAATCCGAACGAAATGGGGTAGATAGTAAGTAGCAGCACGCGAAACATGAATTAGTATAGAAACCTCCCCTTTATTTTGCGCTTAATTTAAAATATATCTACCTTGCATTTGACGTCCCTATTGTTTTAATTATTACTAATGATAGAATGAAAAGATAAAGGTGTTATATAGGTGTAATGATATTTAGAATTAGACAAGTATCGTATATAAGGGGTACAAATTTTCTTCTAATATCAGGAACTACAGGCATATCAGGAACTACATAACTTTAAAATTCCCTATATTAAACTCTTAAATGAAGATACACCAATGTATGTATATCAGTGTCTAGTGCACATAATATAATTGCACAGGTGGCATTATAGTAGGATAACGTGGTATTAACCGGAGAAACCACCTGCGGCTATTCAAATGTTTATCATCACAATATAGATTAATCCAGATAATATGGGGTGTATAAATAGCTACATATACATATCAATGATTTGACATATACAGTATCTATACTTTCCCAGGGTTTAGTTTAACAAATTATGAATTTACCTTTATATATTATACTAAAATAGATACACAACGTTCTCTTCGATTATCTTCGTTGCACAATAATATGAATAATACGAATTTATATAAACCTAGATAAACTGTAATTTCTGTCGTTCGATTGTTTGTGTATAGATGGCGCGTCAAATATAAACATCAATATATTCAGTCTTCAGTAATGGTATTTGGTTGGGCTCTTGCTAGATCTAAACTTCGATTTTAATAACACATCTCTTCAAACTAAAAATTTTATATGGTAGTAGATAAATGGCTGAATATGGAGCGTAGGACTGACTTCCTCTTTACTCTTTTCTGCTTCAAAATAAGCTATTTCGCTCCGATGTTCACACTTTGAACATCAGGACCAAGCATGTTCTGAAGGCACCAGTCCTTCACCTTGAGCTTTTTTTGTGAGGTCTTTCTCAGACTCTCTAGACTGTATAATGCAATTTCAACTGCAATTAAAGGTCTTCAACCTGCCATCATTTGCTTATCAACTTAGGAGGTTATATCACTCTTCGTCCGGTCTCTTGTCTTCGTATCACTTTTATCTTTTCTGTTCTTCGATTATTCAGAGGGCTTTCTGAATATGCCAAAGGTTTTTTGGAAAAATGTGAGGACTCAAATCCAAAAATATCAAATGAGCCCATGGTGACTTGCGTTAGTGTAGTGTGGTGGCCAAAAAGCCAACGACAAGACACAAATCAAGCTGCACAAATTGCAATGATAATACGGATGCTAGTCAAAAGATTTATCGTTCTTAGAGCACATCGTTTAACCCTAGAAGGTATACAGGGGTTACGAGTGACCCCAACAGAATTGAATTTTCCCACTAATATTCTTATTTCGCGCTTAGTGGCGCTGATAATTTAGGTAAGATTAGTCGACTATGAATAGTATAAACACGTGCAGTGAACCTTACGTTGCCGGTTATCGGTTTCTCAATAAAAACTATGTGGGGTTGTGAGTGATCTCAGGATACGTTTGCGTATTGTGAAATTTGGTGTAGGGTGTCTGGTACATTTCATCTTATTTGTAAGTAGGTACATTGCATTCTGATTAGCTAAGAGCAGTCATGGATAAATTCTGCCCACTTCTTTTTATCTTTCGCCATTGTTTTGGCCTCTATCCAAGTCATCCCTTTGTTTTGTAATATCTGTCCTATGACTCCATCCCATGTTTGCCTTGGTCTTTCCCTTTTTTTCTTTTTCTGGACTTTGGCTTCCCATACTTGTTTCACTGGTCTTGTGTCTTCCATTCGTTGCAAGTGTCCCCACCAACTCAGTTGTTTTTTTTCGATGTACTCCAGTGTAGATTCTATTTCTAGGTCTTCTCTTATGTATACGTTGCGGATTTTATCTTCCTTTGTTACAGCTCTTACTCGTCTAAGGTATTTCATCTCGATCGCCTGGATTTTGCTTTTCTGTCTTTTAGTCAACACCCATGATTCACAACCGAACGTAAGTATTGGCCGGTATATAGTTTTGAACACGTTTAGTTTTGTTTTTTGGGAAATTTCTTTTTTATTTATGAATGCCGTATTCATTAAATAGTAAATTTTGAGCGTGTTTTCTATTCTACTATTTATTTCAGTATCTTGTCTACCATCTTCATCTATTTCTACCCCAATGTATCTAAAGTGCTTCACTTGCTCGATTTTTTCTCCGTCAATTTGTATATTTAGTTTTTTCTCTCTTTTTCCGATTACCATCACTTTAGTTTTATTTTTGTTCATCTTCATTCCGTGTTCTTGTGTGATTTTATTCCATATTTCCAAGTTTCTTTGTAGATCTTTCTCTCTCTCCTGAAAATAATACTGTTTGTAATTTCGTGTGATAGAATACTTGTGAAACATATCTAAAAAATCCGTTAGTGCTGTAGATCCGAATTTTGAAAAAACTGTCTTACAATGGTACGAAGAAGCAGAATGCGATGTTGAAGACAATTTTGCAGAAAGTTTCAGTGAGGACGAGGTGGAAGAGTTGTCGGAACACAACGATGACACTTCTTCTGAAGATGATGAGTTTGAAGAACGTCCACTTCAACGAGAAGGAATTTTGAAGGGCAGAAATGGTTTTGCATGGAGTTCACGAGAACCTGCAAAAACCAGAACGCCTTCAAGAAACATCGTGGTAAAGGTCTCTGGAATAAAGAGTGCACGTGTAATTACCACAGAAATAGATGCTTGGGCCATTTTATTCACTCAATGCCCTATTAGGCCTTTTGTATATAGCTGGAGAAATACCACCTTCTTTTTATCTTCTAAAAACAAACCGTACTAACTTCCGAATTTGCTTTCTCAGACATTTTGACGTTGGTTTCGTTTACATAAAGAGAAATAAATCTGTCATACTAATCTCGACCATGCATGCTGACAAGAATGTTAACGAGGTTTCGAAGAAACCAGAAATTATTGATTTTTACAACTCCACCAAAGGTGGAGTGGATACATTCGATCAAATGGCTCACAACTACACCGTATCCAGGAAAACTAGAAGGTGGCCACTTAGAAATTTCTATGGGATGCTAGATCAAGCCGGGATAAATGCCTTTGTGTTGTGTAATTACTCGGACTGCAACTAGCTAAACCTTGGATGGAAAGTAGGCTCTCCAAAAAGATAATCCGGTAAACTGCAAAGTGAAATACGAGAAGTACTGGGACTAATACATATTCCAGAATAGGAATAGCTTGGTCCAAGCCCAAAAAAACTCAAATCGTCAAGATGTTATATATGTCCTCGTTCACGTGATCGAAAATACAGAGTTGTATATTATATGTGTTCCAACAATGTATGTAACGAACACCGTACTGATATTTGTCTAAACTGTAAGAGAAATACTTAAAGTTGCTATTGGCTTCACTAAATAAAATGTTTTCAAAAAATTTTCTTTTATTTTCCAAAATTAATTTCTGGGGTAACTGGTGACCCCAAGTATACGTTTTCAGGTACCTCCAAAAATATCTAGAATTATTAGACAAATCAAGAAACAGCATGTGCGTCGAACTGAGTTGTGAACGGCCGTTCAGAGTGCTCTCGAAAATCAAAATTTGTAGATCACTGATCTAGTGCATAACGATCTTCTAGGCGGAGAATACATGAGCAAAGATGTGAAAGAAGCCAACTTTTGTATCTGTACTGATAGCCAGGCTGCTTTAGAAGTTCTGATTTCAGGTAGATTTGAGTTCAAACTGATCTGAGATTATTAAGGCAATATTATACGCAGCTGGATACAAATTACAAGGGTAACCCTGATGTGGGTTCCAGGGCACTCTAATGCTAAAAGGTAAATGAACCGGCAGCCAATATACATTTCGTTGGACCTTTTTCTGAAATATCCAAAAGCCAACTTAGAAAAGAATTGGAGCAATAGGAGGTAAAGGAAAACGTCTTTCTCTGGGTAACAATTTATAGGCTTCTCGCCAAATTGGAAGAAGAAGCTACATTATCTTATCTAATTCTTGCCTTAGAACAAACAATTAAAACATCGGTATCACCAAACACCACAACTTTGATTAATTACTCGGGACACGTGTTTCGAGAACGCATGGGAAGTCTTAATTGTTTATTACGAGCCCACAGTCCTTGAAATCACTCTCATTGCTTCAGAAATTTAATTTAATATGTTTCTTTCCGAATTTAGTTTATTATTTTAGTTAGATGCTTCTTCTTCGTCTTCTTATTATCACTTAGCGCTAAGATGGCAGCTATATACATAAACATTAAATGTTTATTTTGGGTAACTTCATAAATTTTAAAATAATCTCCTTTTCGTATCTGTAAACAAACTCTTACATTTAGGTTTAACAGCAACGCAGATTTTCCCTTGTTCGTCGAAGAATGTTCTTATCTACAACAAC
Source organism: Holotrichia oblita (assembly GCA_023690525.1). Classification (NCBI taxonomy): domain Eukaryota; kingdom Metazoa; phylum Arthropoda; class Insecta; order Coleoptera; family Scarabaeidae; genus Holotrichia; species Holotrichia oblita. Next base: position 79,415,239 of record CM043022.1, on the reverse strand, counting down.
GGCCGCAATTCACAACATTAAAACCAGTGCCCGAGAGCAAATACTAGCATAACAGTCGGTAGCTTGCTTTTCAACCCCAATATTAATGTTTAATTAAACAAAGAGATAAACGCCCTCAAATGTATTTATTAGAGAGTATACCCTGGATTCAGTCCGTTTCGTTTCTCGATTCCCTCAAACATCGCCAACCTCCCTCCCCACCCGGAACCCCGTACCACGATCGCAAACATCGGAATAGAATTTACCGAGATTAAAGGACCCATTACTGTCTCTCGATTTAATTATCTTGGGCCTAACGGTTCAACTCCATCAAAGCTGACACTGATGGACGACTTCATATTTTCTTATGTCTGTATACACATACCTATATCGAGTATAATATAGAAGAAAAGCCATATTATACACGTAAGAGATAAAGCGTTTCTTGCATAAACAATATGAACCATCTGTTATTTCAGTTGAGACATTTGAATGACATCTGTTTAAAGGCACTTTCGTCGTCGTCGTCTAATGGTCTTAGTTTTCCTACGAACGACATCAAGCGCTTTTCGGGGGTCAAACCTCGCTAGGTGAATGAGGGATTCTTGTTTTCCATTCTCCCCTTATCCTATACTGTTTTTCTTGCCTCGCTTAGTTCTCATTTGTTGTTTCTGTATTGATATTCGTAGCAAATCAACATTATTCAAGATAATACGAAAACGTTACATTATCTATTTAGTACGTCTGCTTGCGTGTAGTGTGTAGAATAAGAATTTATTATTAATGCTAAGAAAGTGGAGCCTTGACAAGAGAGAAATTAGCGCTGGCAGAGTAAACAATGGCACTTGAAGAGTGTTAGCTTAGCATTATTACGGGCGTTACAGTTGTTTTCTTAGCTTGCGTAAAGTGTATTAACGATGCCTGACAGAACAAGTTCTAATAGCAACGCATTCAATTCCTATTATATTCAGTATAGGAAGTACGTATGTATTTACATACGTACAAGAGAACTTCCAATTTTGCTCTTGCATTGCATTGTTGTAGATGTCTCTCAAAATAAATTACGTAATCCGGGGAAATCCATATTTTATTTCTTATTACCATGTAACAAGAGCAAGAGGGCTTTCTGTACCAATAGAAAAACTGGAATATGTTACCTGTAAGAGTGTTACTTGTCCTAAAAATAGGTAAACTAACCATTGCCTTTAATATCCTTCCATCTATTAGAAAAAACATCTTTTTCTTTCTTTACTTTTGGACACATACTACCTTCAGTTCCGTTTAGGCTTCGGAGAGGATCTTCCAAAATATCTTCCAAAATGTCTTTCTACAAATTATTTCAGGTTATGAAACCATTATCTTTTTTTTATTCTTCAGTGATGATGCTTCTAGCTTTTGCACGCGCAAGACACTATATTTAAGTAGAATTGTACGAGGACCAATTTTGTGATTAGTCTTTGTAACAAGACCGGCTATCCTATTCACACCTCTGCATAACCTCTTTAATGCCCATGGGATCTTGTGGATTGTTTGCAGAGCTTTCAGGAGAGTCTCTTGAAAATATTGACGGTATTTAGACAGTATGTAGGTTCTTAAAGTGAATTACCTAAAAAGTTATTATAGTCTAATATGACTGTCAACTGAATTTGTACTAATGTAAAGGGAGCTGGCTGAGAAAATGGTCTTAAAAAGGCAGCTAATAACAATATTATGGAAATAAATGATTTTTTATCTCAACAATTGTTTGAAAACGATAAGATACTACAGGTATATTGTTTCAAAATCAGTCTGAATGAGTGATTGAGTACTAGCAAGGACATAGCTGACTGGTTTGTCTTTAATTTTTAAGTTTCGATTGGGTATGAATCACATAATGATATATTGCAAAAATGATTTAGAAAAATTGAAGACTACAGTTTGAGCGTAACCAGCTTGCGCCTAGGGTTTATTGCTTTGAATTGTGATAATTTATAAAATTTTAAATCATCTTATCAGGTAATGTCATTTTCATTTATTTGGACGTTTGTTTGAAATTTTGGAAAACATATGGCTAATCCATTCATGGTCACTTATCGAAAACGTGACGCAAAATTATTAAGATCTAATTCTCTGCTTGTTTATGTTCCAAGAATAAAGTTAAGAATTTTGTTGTCCCTTTGTGTGAGACTTTTCTATATTCCCATGCAGGAACAAATTCAATTATGGTCGCCAACAAAACAAAACAAAAGACAAATAACTTGCACTTTTGCTTCCAAACACATTGTTTAAAGAAATGTTCTTTAAACAAATTTCAAAAATATAAGAAAAATCTTGATAAAGCACCAGTCACAATTGAAATTTCTATTTTGCATCTAATATCTTAGCCGACTTGCTGATGGCCCATCTTATTCTAGAGCTTTTTTGGGATATATTGGGTGTTCAGCAACTGAGAAGTGTTTCCGGCGTAATCCTTGAACAAGCGTTGGTGATTCGCTCAATCATGTTTTCCCTCGTGGTTGGCACTTCTGTATAAACTACAGACTTTAAGTGGATCCAAAAAAAGAAGTCAGGAGAAGTAAGATCTGGCGATCTTGCAGCCCAAGACACTGGACCATCTCTTCCGATCCATCGACGATTGTAGGCTCGATCACAATGTAATAAATAAATGTATCGAAGTGGAAGAGCACATTTTCGAACACATTTTCTGAAATGGGTATGATAAAATAAAGTTCTTCGTTGTTGAATGGCACTTTTTTCTGAATATTTTTCAAGACGTTTACAACCATGTTTTTTGGGATTACAGCGCAATTTTTTACGAATCTAAAAAAGTTTCAAACAAAAAGTACATACTTGATGGCGTAGAATGCGAATCTGCAATACAAAAGGGGGTTCCCATTTAAGATTTGGAAGATGTCAGTTGTTGTTGTTGGGGAGGAGGACGTGGGGAGGGGGTGAGGGGGATCTCGTTCCATGAGCCCCGTACATTATGACAAATCTTATTAAGATTTTTTTTGATTTTCAGACTATAGTAAAGAATATAACATTAAACAAATTGCCTATAATAATGGATACGACCCAAAGTTAATAGACAAATTAATTTCTAAGAGATTATTCAACAAAACGTTACAAGAAATTTATCCAGTTACAAAAGACACTACAATTAAAAAGTTTAAATCTGTCACTTACTTAGGGAAGGACCGAGGAAAGCTAACAAAATTACTTAGAAAACAGAATATTAATATTGCATACAAAATAAACAATAACCTTGCAAAATACATCAAGAACAATAAAGGAAAAATTAATCACAACAATAAATCGGGAGTCTATAAGTTCTTAGATTAACCAAAAAAATGATTCGAAAATCAATTAAACAGTTTTGATACAGATTTTGATATCCTTAATGTAGAAAATAAAAGTATTAAACTAGATTTACTAGAGACATTAGAAATTAATAAAAAATATAAACATTCAGACAATTTATTAAACGATAAAGTGGACCTAAACTGATCACCATTGTTAAATACACTTTATTTCCCTTTCTCTGATCTTTTTAACATATTGCTTCATATTTAGATATCTCTCGAATGAAACCACTGACTTTGGATATTCCACACCCTATCAGTATTAGTAGGACCTCCTCTGTTGGTTAAACGCCTAGCTGTCTTAGGTGGAATAATCTTTTCAATTACATGTTTTCTCCATGAGGCTATCTAGAATATAGTGTTTGGAAAATTCAATTGGTGAGGGCAGTACTCGATTCAGTTGGAATTCTGACAGTGTCTTTTTAAATCCTGTAACATGTGTTACTCATCCAGAAAATATATTTTGTTAATGAAACCTTGCTCCTCGAAAATATTTTATCATTTTTTTCCAAATTTTTTTCTTAGGTTCTATTTTGCTTCCCTCATGTGCTTTCATTTCTTCTATTTCTCGCTTGTACTCTTCCTTGTTGTACGCTCTTTTACTAACAATATTTAGCAGACATTCAATAATATCAATTCCTTCTTGTTGTCATTCATATCATCCGAAATAATCACTCGATAATTGAGCAACATCTGTTAACTCATCATTTTGAGAATACTGAAGCAGTTCATTGAGGAGCCTGCACCTGCTAGTTGACATTACCTGGAGCCATGTTGTATGTTTTAGAATGAGCACCAGATGATGTAAAACCATATGATTGTAAAGGATGTTGTAAAATAATTAGATATCAGCTGAAATGTGATTGTTCAATGATCAAATGTCGCTTAAATAAAAAGTATGTGGTAGCAGGTATTTTTATTCATATTGCTAATAAGCTTCACACAAATAGTATGATGTCGTCCTTGCTCTTAAGCGCCTTAGTGCATTGTTCTGTACAGTTTGTTTCTTAATTAATGTCCCCGTGTTGTACGCGTAGTAGAACAATAAAACCTAATTTAGATATTTAATTAGACCCTTCACAAATGAGAAGAGGTTACGGTTAAAATAAATAAAGCAAACGAAGAATAAATCAGAATATCCCTTTTCCCTTAAACATAAATTAATCTCTTAATTGATACTACATGCCGTATAATCAAACAATGTTGAACAATGCTTTCATTAATTACAAAGAAAATCTTTACTTTGTTTCAGCGCTGACGAACAGCGGGATCTGCGTAAAAATTAACAACCTTCAAGTACCGGAAGTCATAAGGCACGGCTCCCCGGTTGTATTGGATTGCGATTTCAGTCTGGAGCCTCTCGGCGATGATGAATTAGTCGTGAAGTGGTACAAGAACAAAACACTTGTTTATCAATGGATACCGGGTAAGATACGCGGATATTGTTGAGCGGAAGTGAGGCCGCTTAAATAATTTATTTGCTTTATCTCCATGGCTTGTTTCCCCCCATGTTCCAGATTCCCTCGGTTCTTTGTATTAAATTTATATCTAAAAGGTTAATGGCTTTTCTCTTTAATACTTACTTTGGAGATGGATTTTTAGAATTTATAGAATAAGATATTTTGTGCTATAGAATTCAGTTTAAACGTTTAAATATCTATCTATCGAAATTATAATAAATATGGTTGTAAAGTCAATTTTACTGCCAGTATATTTTCATTTCCGCTCAACTACATAGATTGTTCACAGTAGGCTTTGTATACGGAAACGTTTAAAATGCAAACTAAAACTTTGAAATAATCCATACAAATTCCTCTCTATGATAATTCAGGCAGAACTAATTAGATCTAACATCAAGGATACATCCACCATACTACACACATAATACAACCAAACATTTTAAAATTCCCTCTTATATATTAAAAATATAAAGCGGATGCCTGGATCCAAAGGCATACATAATATAAGAGCTTGAATTTGAATTAAACTTCGTGTGTGTAGCTCAAACTAAACTTTCTTCAAGAAGATTTCGGTTTAAATGCGCGGCCAGCAACGAATCACCACCGACCAACCGAGCTAGCTCACACACAAAGTAAAATCCCCAATCGGGTTCTTCCTCATCCTAAGAGATGAATTCTCTCTTTCTCTGTTTTAGCGAGACGTCCTGTTGGTCTCGGCATCTTGAAAGGACGTTTGAACTTGGCGTACGCGGCTAGCGAGCAGAATTATAGCGTCCATAGGGCTCTGCATATCCTCAAATCGGGACCAGACCTTTCCGGGGAATACACTTGCTCCGTATCAACACTGAAGAATGAGGATGAGAGGACGAAAACTATGCTCGTGTTCGGTAAGTGCTTGAGTTGGTTTTAATTTATGGTTATTGCAATGGAACGGTGCCTTTGTGTCGTAATACGAAGGGGAATTTTTATGTAATTTGTCCAGGAGATGGAAGAAATGTTATATAATAACATCCTTCTAATATCTTGTGTTTCCTTTTTCCGGAACATTGGATTAACCAAAATCAACCAACATTTACCAGCAGTTTTGACTAGATATCTGCGGAAGATTGTTTCTACCCAAATTGTGAAGGAATCCTGCAGAAATACGATTTCAATATTTGTATAAAAAGTAGCTCGATCTTGGTCAAAGGACGAAACGTTGAAAATATCTAAGATTTAAGACGATGGAAGTTCCTCGTTGAATAAATTCCCTCATGTAGTACCTTACATCTACGAACCAACAGACATATTTTATAATGTGTTTGTTCATTTTCGTCCTGCGACGGTTTTCGAAATTGAAAGACCACGATCCGACGAGTTCTACGGATATTGAAAAATCTCTTTCCTTTTCTTTTTTAATTTTTTTTCCTTATGGACGTGGTTCTATGTTAGATGAGTTTAATCTTCCGTACGTTTGTTCTAGCTAGCTAGTAGCTACTAGACTAGCAGAGAAACGGTCCGGGTGAGTCGGTAGAGCGCGGTAAATGTGTACTTTACGATGTCGTAATTCATCCGGTTTTTTTTATAACGAACCACCGTGATTTTAGAGGTATAGTGCGATAATTTTTCAGCACGTAGTCTCGCTGGAAATAGACTCACTTTGTACACACACCTTGCGCTGCATGCACAAACTTTTTATTGTATGTAGGTTGCGCTAACTAAGTGTCGTATTTATGACGGTTGATACTAACTATGAGTTAGGTTACTTAATACGGAAGCGTAAATAGGAAATGGTTGGATTTTCAAATTATTATAATTGATATTTATGTATATGCATCTCGCAAAATATTGTGTTGAGTGTTAAAGCATGAATTCAATATTTCATTATAAGCTTTTAAAAATTGTATTACGTTTAATGGAATGATGAGCTATTCTGTGTCGTTAAAGAAATTGTTTTTCCTATTTGTGTTATTGCATACACAGTATATGCAACTAAACATTTAATATTGAATAAACCACCATTGGTAGCTCTTCCTTGAATCTTTTCATTTTGGCTGCCAATATTACCGGGAAGCCTCGTTCCTTTAACTCTTCCTCTGTCTGTTATTTCCTTTGGGATTCGCCTGATTAGTATTTTCAGCGGCTTTTCTTCTCTTAGGCTATAGGTGTGGTGCTGGATTTCTGTCCCTACCAGCCTCTTTAATCTTCTGAAATCTGAAGAGATTTTGGTGAAAAGTTTCAGCCCTTCCCTTGTCGATCTGCACGCCATGATCTTAATGCTATTGATCTCTGCTTCCTTGATCACTACTTACAGTGTTCCATCATCTCTCAGCACTATCGGAGGTGGTTTCGGTTCTATCATAGTTTGCTCTTTTCCATCATTCTCTTCCTGTTCTTCAAATCTGGTCCAATCCTGGGTGTATACTACTTCCCTCTCCTCTCTGTCGTCTCCCATCTCCTCCATCGAATCTTTTTTCTTTGGTCTTCTGTCTTTTCCTGAGTTTCGTTTTCTTTTGCCGTCTTGGTCTTCTTAACAGCTCCTTTGCTGTCCTGAATTTCTTCCTTTGTTCGGTTTCTTTTGTTCCTTTTTACTTCCACGAAATTCTTGTCATCGCATGCCTGTAGGGTCTTTCCTTTCAATCTTGCTACTTCTCCCTTTCGTCTCTTTATGTGTGCCAAAGATTGGCTTATTTCTTTGTTCCACGCCACTATACCGTTTTCTTTTTCAATTCTTCTTCTGAAATCTTGTCGATCTGCACGCCACGATCTTAATGCTATTGGTCGCTGCTTCCCTCCTCACTATTTACAGTTTTCCATCCACTCTCAGCACTATCGGAGGTGGTTTCGGTTCTTTCTCAGTTTGCTATTTTTCATCATTCTCTTCCTGTTCTTCAAATATGGTCCAGTCCTGGGTGTATACCATTTCCCCCTCCTCTCTGTCGTCTCCCAACTCTTCCATCGAATCTTTTTTTCTTTGGTTTTCTGTCTTTTACTGGGTTTCGTTTTCTTTTGCCGTCTTGGTCTTCTTAACAGCTCCTTTGCTCTCCTAAATTTCTTCCTTTGTTCGGTTTCTTTTGTTCCTTTTTACTTCCACGAAATTCTTGTCATCGCATGCCTGTAGGGGCTTTCCTTTCAATCTTACTACTTCTTCCTTTCCTCTCTTTATTTGTGCCAAAAATTGGCTTATTTCTTTGTTCCACGCCATTATCCCGTTTTCTCTTTCGTGTATCTCGTCTAATATCTTCTTCAACAATTCTTCTTTTTTTACAGTCCTTTGCTTTCTGACAGAGCCTTATTATCTCTGCTAATCTGCGCCCATCGTTCTCAAGGTCGTTTCCGCTTTCTTCGCCGTTTTCTTCGGCGACTTGATCTTGAAGCCATTCCATTTCACTATTTTTCACCTTATCTTCGCTTTTTCTTCCGGGGCCTCCGGTTCGCATTATACTCAATACTATTTAGTATAACAATGACTAATACAACCGTGCTTTACCACTGTCAAGTCGTCACTGATGATCGATAATAACACTATCGTCAAACCGGTGACTTTTGAGTATTTAGAAGTCGTCGAATTGGAACCTTTACTGTTTGGCACAGGCGAGCTAGTTTTAATTTTCAAATCCTGACGGCTGTCGGACAATTTACTGCTGCTGTCCGATTGTGAATTGCTGCCGCCCCCTTGTGCTTGCTGGTTTGACAGTGACAACGATGACGACGAAGACGAGGATGTTGAGCTTTTTGAGATTTCGGTAGTTTTGTGGTGGCTGTCGGCCAAAGACGTCAGTTTAAGTGATGAGTACAGATTAGCTAAATTACCTAATCTTGGAAAGTTCAGTTCAGACGCTTGCAGTCTTCCTAAGTAATCCTGTGCGGCGAAATGTGGCATTTACCACTAAGCTGCACCTGTAACAGAAGCAGTCCATCTCTAGGGTATCATTAACAGCATAATTATATTCCAATAATCCAGAATCAGGCCAAAAACTAACGTAACGAGCAAGCCTTCTTCCACGCTTTGTCGTTGAAATATCCGATCTCCAACGACAGAATTAAACCGTCATAGATATAATTTGCCAATCATGATTCAATGTAATTTTGAAGTCACTGTGATAAGACTAAAGTGTCGTACAAGACCTACATAAGTACTAACTAAGAGAGAATATTACAGATGCTGGCAAACCGAGTAACATCATCGTTTCCCGAGAAAGCTAAAAAGTAATCGTGATTTAAATTTGCCATTGAAACTGCTTCTTGTTTGTTAGTGCAGCACCCTCAGGTCCCTTGTGCCTAAACACTAAAAGATATCAGTTTGAGGTTTTAGTCAGCTATACAAGATGATAAAATGTGTAACATATCAAAGCGACGTCGGCCTAGCCTAGTGTAAGTTGAGATAATGCTGCAATTTAATTAACAAAACTCCAATAAATTTTATATTGTTTGTAATAAAATAAGCCAACTTAACTTACTTTTTCAAATACAATCGGTGTCTCGTATACACAGATCGGAAGCTGAAAGGAGACTCAAACATACGAAGCAAAGCAAATAACCAACTCACAGCCACTCAGCATCAGATCTAGTACTACCCTCACTCAAAGCGTTAGCTTTCACACGATTCTTTTAGGAGTTTCAGAAAACTTTACCACATAGCACATAGGTACACCTACATTTGACGCCTAGCCCACAGAGAGGACAATTCCTATCTAATTTGGCGGTTGAAATCCTACTCGAGTATACTTGTCATCTCAAAGGGTTTTCATAACGACGTTTTCCGACCGCTACCAGCCAAAAAAAAAAGAAGACGGAGGATGTGACGAGGACGTGATTTCGGCGGTAGTACGCCGGATATCCGAGAAGGAGGCGCTGAACTGACCGAATTACATCGGTGGATGTATGTTCTACTACTACATCGCATGCTACTATCGCGTATCCAAACGTCAATGCGTGGATGATAGTATTTAGGTTAGGGAGCAAAGAAGAAGAAGAAAAACGAAAAAAAAAGCGAAAGCCAGGATGTTTAAGGAGACGCGAAGGACGATAAACTTAAATCGAATGAAAAGTTTCCGGCTCGCTTGGGAGGCTCTACTTTTTTTTTGTTGGAGCGATGTAGTTAGTGCCTACGGCTATTTAGGGTTTTGTCCTTTATATTTTTTGTTCGGCGTTGAGTGCTTCGCTTTCGGTGAATTCCCTTTTCATTTATGTGTGCTGAACTTAGTCCTGTATCTTTTCAATTTGAGATTTAGTACGTGTAGTGTACAGGTTGATTGGTAGTAAACCATGTTCGGTGTGGGATTTGTGAAACAAGTATAATGTACCAACAAATTTACTCCAAACCCATGGGAAACACTAGCAGAATTAACTCTATTTAAAGTCAATTATTTCTTCACTTCACTATATTCTTTGAACCGTGTATTTGTATTGTATATGTTTTATTGTGTGAAATATAAATGGATTAATAAACGACAGGATGTGACCACATAATATAAAACAATAGCTCTATTGCGGTCTCGCGCATTGTTGTAGATAACCGTTAGCGTCGCTGCCGCATACACTTTAACATTATTTCATAAGTCTTTGACATAATCGATTACACGAATGATTTAATAACAAAATTCTCACACAAAGGCACTGTATGAGATTGTTACACGAAATTGAATCAATAATCTCTGCAAAAGCGTCTAACGTAAACCACCCGTGTCATACGTCCCATATAATTTCCTGTATGTAAATACGGATTTGAACTTTCCGAAACTTTCCAGTCGCATGTATTCCTGGTATTAGGCTAGTATTACGCTAGTAGATACATTATATGTGGTATAGAATGAATTCTGGAAACTAATTTCAGGCTAGGGTACCTGCCAATTTACAGTACGCACTGAAAGGTTTAACGCTAAGGAATGCATTAGCGTCGCTTCCACGTAACATACGAGTATACACCCGTCTCCGGATTTAGTCGAGATTAAAGTGGCTTAATGCACGTCTAACTAAATTTTGAGTTATGTACTAATGTCGCGTAATTTGAGATGTGATTGTATGTATCTTCTACGCAGATACATTTCCATCATTTAAAATTGCAATATTCTTCACGATTACATGTTTATTTGATAAAAAAAAATGATAGCGAGATGGAAGGTATGAAAAAATTTCTGGGAACAATAAGTACAGCAGGAGAAAAAAGTATCCTGCCAGTGCATGTAAGAAAGACGCCCTTCACTCAAAATGCACGGGTACTTTATTGACTTAGTATACCTACATGGACTGTCTGTGGCACAGACATTATTTGTATGCACTCTAGGACAATAAAGTTCCCGTAGGGTTTGAGTAAGAAGCCTTCTTCTTTCGCGCACTGTCCGGATACTTTTTTCTCCTGCTCTACCGTACAATTGACGAATATAACTTCAAAACAATGCCTGTCTATCTCTATCTAGGTCGTGTCCTACAATTGTTGCTGTGAATTGATTACGGGTTTGTTGCTTGTAATTGTCACTTAAGAGTTTCAATTTTTCACAGACGAAGAGCATGTGGTAAGAATCATCAATCATCTGAGGCGTATGGGCATCTGATTCGATTATACGATTCCATTTTTTCTCATAATAATATTATCCATTTAATATCCAACATAAATGCAAAGAAACTAATAATAATCATGTAGTGCAGAAAAAGTACCATCACAATAATAGCACCATACTAAAAATAACACCACCATAATAATAATTATGTAGCGCAATAACAATTATCCGGTATAATAATTATGTAGTGCAGAGAAAGAAATTACTCAATACACTCAAAAAGCACAGACCTAAGCTCCCCCCTGGTACAAGAGCTGATATCATTGTCCTGAGAGACCAAGTTAAAGTTATAACACAATGTAGGGAGGTGACTTGGTTAGCACATTGGTCCTGGAAGTCGAGCATCGGAGAGTCATATCTCGCCTTGTTGGAATATAGGGAATCCTAAATTTTATCTGTTCCAAGAGCGCTGGGCTATCAATTTTATTATGTAATTGTGTCAAGCTAGCAATTATTCTTGTAGTTCTTAAAGATTTTAAATCGAATGTTTGCAAGAGCAGTTGATGTGCCTGTACATGAGTTGTACATACTGGGATACCACACCATGGGATACCACACCAAAGATGCATATTCTAGTTTGGAACGCACAAAAGCAAAGTAAAGTGATTTAAGTACATTTAGGTTTTTTTTTAAATGTGTGGTGGGTGCTTAGTTAGTGAATGATTTTGTATTGCGCTGTATAAAACCTATGATTTTAAGGGCGTGTGTCGCAGTATTGGTGATGTGTTCAGTGAACGTTAATTTACTATCGTAGTGTACACCAAGATCTTTAGTAGTATCTAGACGTTTAATGATTTGATTTTGGAAAGTATAATTATAAACAATGGGATTCAATTTTCTAGTATAAGTGACAATTGTACATTATCTAATTGAGTCTGCAATTTATGACAGTCATCATTAGCGAAAAGTGCTTTGTCACAGTCGATCACCTCTACAACATCATTTATGAACAATGAAAATTGTAGGGGTCCTAAATTAGAACCTTGTGGAACGCCCGAGCAAGCAACGTGTGGTTCTGACTGATAACCATTAACGATACATATTGAACACGACGTTCAAGATAAGATTTCGGTAACATTAATAGGTAGAGCATCACCAAAACCAAACGAATCAAGTTTTTTTATTAAAATTTTGTGATTAATATTCTTAAGGACTCAAAAACATTTAAAACGAGCATTCTTTTTATTGTACATATATTTGCTATATATTCAGTATTTTTTTAAATTAATATGTCTAAATCTCACGCTTAATGTAATATGATATAAATAAGAAAAATCATGATAACGAATTAATAGAAACAAGAGCCACCGATAGGATATAATTCTAAAACGCAACGACGTCGGAGCTATCGTAAATGCAACTGCTTCGGAGATTTCTTCAAAACTACGTCGAAGCGACGATCAAGAAGCACGAGCCGACCCGTACTATAGAGATGACGTGCTATTTGACTTTGCGCGGTTTGTTAATGGTATAGCCGCCCACGGACTTGCCTGTGCTGATCGCGATACGCATACGAGTGTGTACTCGTTGGATTCATTGCGCTCAGCACACGAACCGTGGTTCGTGGAATCGTCACTATTATAAGGGGTCAGTGGATGGAGCATATAGTGAAAGGCGCAAATAGACGCATATGAAAATATATACGAGAAATTCGATATTCCTGGACGTAGTTTTGAGTTGTATCGTGATTTACGCGGCAGTGATAAACTATTGAACTGATTATTCACTTTCTCCCTAGTTCAGGAATCGCTCCGATAAATATATCCTTTTGGCTCGTTAAATACAAGAAGTACATAAAGTACACATTTCAAATAGCGTTTAATACGCAGGAAAGAGAGACATTATTTGTAAATATTATTTTATATGCTTATACATTACATTGAAAATTATTATTTTGTGTCTTTCATCTACAAAGAACTGGAATTTATGTTTTATTTTTATTTCTTTATTACAATATATGTATTAAAATAAACTCACTCGTTTATTGTGAAAAACCCTTACACTAGTAGTATTTCTCCAGCAGCTAGGTCCAATAAAACAATTGGATCGTAACAAATATGATCAAAACCTTTGGCTATATCTGTATAGATAACATCCACTTCACCTCCACGATCAACAACGCTAGCTGTTCTCTGAGTGAAGCATAACAGATTAGTGAGCGTGGATCTACCCTCCATAAACCCATGTTGCTCAATTGCAACGTAGTTTTTGATATTAGAATAAATCCGAGTATAAACCACCGACTCAAATACTTTAGCAAAATTATTCAAAACTGATGTATGTAGGTCTATAATGACCAATCTGTGATGCCTCAACGGATTTCAGAACAGACCACACCTTCGCTTCCTTCCACGATTCAGGCAAGACGGATGTCCGTAATGATACATTGAAAAGAAGTGACAATAGGCAAAAATGATTGCGCAAGCTTTGACCAGAAAACTGGGTATCAAATCGAGACCAGACGTCATCTTATTCTTTAATTTTTTTAATGCAATCAAAACCTCCGCCTCCGTTACATTCGATACGTTAATCGAGTTACTGTAGCTATATTTATAACTTCAATCGATAGCAGTTGAATCAACGTATACACTACTGAAAAATTTTTTAAACGCATCAACAATATTTGAGGGACTGTCATAAACTTCCTTATCATAATATAGTACACCCGGTATTCTAGATGAGCCACGTAAATGAGAGACAAATGACCAAAATTCTCTAAGGTTATTTGATAAGTTGTCCTGACATCTTAGACATCTTCCGGTACCAGTGGTGAATCATCCCTGTATATATCGCAAGAAAGATTCGTTCTAACCAAGTCTAATAGTCTTTGATTAATATTTAGCAATGTATTGCTTTGATTTAAATCATTAAACGTCATAAAATCACGCATTGCCCTAGTCTTAGTATCATCAGTCAAACTCACGAAGTGAGGAGCATTAAAGTCTCCTAATATTAATATATTCACCTTACCGTAATTTAATTGTTCCAATGCATCGAGAAACATCACAAGTTTATCCGCTGTTGCACCAGGAGGGACATATACAGAATACACAAAGAACAACACATTCTTGAATGTACATTTACAGCCCACAATATCAAAAAATTGCACAAAGTCAAATACATTATCTAAGTTCAATTTAATAACATTAAAATTATTTTTAAATGCAAGAAGTGCACCTTCCCCCTTTGTCCTTCCAGTCCTAATGAAATCGCGATCCTATCGAAACATCTGATAACTGGACGAGAAATGCTCCGAACTAATCACATCATTAGACAACCAAGTTTCCACCAGGCTGATAACATCGTATTCTTCGTCACTTATATTTGTTTGAAATTCTTGTACCTTAGTATTCAAACCACGCACATTTTGATAATTGATGAATTGATCCTCAGTGATGCAGGTGGTGTCAAAAGCAGCTTGAGTTAGGTGGTAATCTTCGTCCCCGACTCCAACAAGTCTGTTTATCCAGACTTCGATATTTGGGATAAACTAGTACGTCCAACGTCTGTAAGTGCCTTCTTTCCATTTCGTCTGCCATCTAACTAACAGCTCCGTGATAGCGTCCTATTTAGACATCTCCTAGTATCGTGCGTGTCTCTTTTGTCATGCAAATTCTAACGGAGGAAGCCCTCCGATGACTGCTGGCGAAACCGCTCAGGTGGTTCTGTATGCACTCCGATGCAAAGGGTTCTATAGAGTCTAGTTAGTTTGGTTGCATTAGCGGTGACCTCTCACCATATCATCACCGCGTAGAGTACTTGGAATTATACCACTCTGGCCAGGATCTTTCTTTTGGATGGACGAGGTCCTCTAATTTTGGGCATTAATCTATGGATTTCTCTACCCTTGTGATAGTCTGGAGCATATGCATAGCACTGAAAGTCGGCTTTTTGTCCATCCACACCCCCAATCCAATCTTCCTCTTGCTAATTAGGAGTACCGCGTTATTTTTTAAGTTTATTTGTATGTGCAATAACCTCATAATGTTTTAATTTTTGTACCAAAACTTGTTCTATCGTTGACGTATAAGTCCTGTTGAATGTGAGCTTTCCCGCGATCGACTCTCAACATTCAAACTATTTTAGTTTCCTCTTATAAAGTGTTTATTTGTACTTCTTTTTCTACAAAAAAATTCTCGCTAGTTATGTCGAAGGTTTATTCGAGCTCACCGTACGATAATATTGTATTACCTACATATAGCGTACTTTAAATTAGAACCTGACAGGGATACCAATACGACTAGAATCGTATCATACTCATAACCGCATAGATTTCTAGTTAAATCTAATTTAAAACCGCGCTAAAACCGTTAATCCTACGGTTAAATCGACCTCTAGCACAAAGCCCCCCTATTCCGCATTACAATAACGCAAAACCTCGGTAACCGAACGGAGGCGAATAACGCATAAAAAAGACTAATGGGCAAGAGGGGTTGGATGCTCTTTCGCTAACCCCTGCGGCTGCACGCAAAATATGATTTTAACCCTCGGAAAGCCACTAGTATGCCGCCTCCGAATTACGAACGGTATAGGTACTAAACTGCGGAACATTACTAAGTGACGCGTTAATACGTAAGCACTATTAGAATGAATACAGAAGAAGTCAATTTTTCTTGTCCAATTTAAGGTGATACATTTTAGTTTTTCTTTTCACAAAAGTACAGTGCGGTTTTGATCTTTTTATAGAAGCACCCTGTATATCCCCGACATATCTTCTAGGATTACATTAAATTGGGCGTGTATATTCCTTATTCCTCTATCACACCGAGCACTATATATCCATCTTAACGCGTTCCCGGAGATGTCGCTTCTTCACAGTAATGTCTAGCCCGGAGGAAACGCTATTTCGGCTTACCAGGCAAAAACCTTCCTCATGATTTCTCCGAGAGTACGAGCGAGCTGAGAGACGAATGTCGTCGGAGAAGGAGAGCCGGTAGCTCCGGGTGAAAATACGCATTCATTCCACGGTAGATGTCGCCCACGTGAAGGGGGTCACTTGGGAAAATTGCAGCGTCAACTCGGAAATGTGACGCGCTCTCAGCTCTCAGGATAGATATTCATCGCGATATTAAAATCATTGTAATAGTGAGAGAGCGACTGTAAGCGGGATGGAGATGGGTAGAGAGATGTGACACTAGTATGAAGTGGAGGAGAGCTTTTTAATGGCTATGCAAGATCTGGGCGAGTTATACCGGGTTGAAAACCATTAGCGCCGGCGTTGGGAAATTATTTAAAATAATAGTTTCTGCGAGTCCATTCTGCAACCATGTCTTTTCGCTAGCTAGACTAAACGGAGAATTGAACGTAGTGAAGTTCTGCAACACTATAGCATGGATTGGGGACGATGAAAAAGGAATAAGTAAAGGAAAAAGAACACGATTAAAATGCGGACGAACGTTATGGAAGATACTTGAAATTAAAAATTGCTCTTAAGATTAATTTTGATCAGTCGCTAGTGTAGAATTGTTAGCCGTTAATGAATCTTTGGTTTCTTTTTCTGTAATATCCAGCAATTGCATTCTTAGGAACCTTTTATATTTTGTGTAGTAAAAACAGCATATGATTGATAATAATGATAATATTCATTAATTTCAAAACGTAAGTATTCTATTACATCGCAGATATAAGTCATAATAGAAGTAACAGCACTAGACGTTTAAAAAAATGTAATCTTATGTTATAGCTGTTAATTAATTGCATCAATTAAATGTAATAAAGAACAAACTTCCCTTTAATTATCTTACACCCAATACACCTCAGCAGCTTTCATTATGAACTACATTTATATTACTCGACTAACTTTAAGCAAGCTAACACATGCATACGTGCGTATGGCAGAAAATAATTAAATATTCACTTTAATCCTGGTGCGACACCGTTGAAAGAAAAAAAAAGGTCCCGGAAAATGTCCCTTTAATTATTAACACATTCACTTTTATATTAGCTCCAAGTGAAAGGAGAACAGGAGGTATGGTAAACAGGTCGAACCTAAACATAGAGAAAGAAAGAGCCTCAATTCCAAACGTGTATTACTCGAAATAATAAGGGGCTATTATTCTAATTTATAATCGTTCGGCGTCCTCTTTTATTTTGCTCTCTTGCGCGCAAAGGCGAGCGTTAATTATTTAGGCATCGGCTGGCTACTCTGCGTTACAAAGCTGAAACAACGGCGTACCGTCGAAAAGCTCTCTCTTCCAGCCGGAAAGGAAAGCCACTCGGTACTGTCGACTACAAGATCGTGTTCAGAAGGGATATGATAGCAAAGATGGTATAGCACGTTCGCTATAACTGGTGAATTTTAGAATGTAATATATATGGATATAAACATTTTATTATTAATCTGTTCGTCAGACTGCAATAAACTTTACTATTAGGGTTTGTATTGCTTATCAAGATTACTCAGTGCAGCTCTCGCTATGTAAATAATGTTGCGTTATTAATTATGTTCTAACAATGAATGGTAACTCAAATGGAGTACCGGTGTCGCGAGGCGTTACCGCAAGCGTCACCGACATGATTTGGACCACAGACCAACTATCGAGTTGTGTTGAGGTAATTATCAATTATTTATAGAAAGTACGCTATCAACTTATCATAGTAAGGCTGTTGATGGCAAATTGGTGTTAATCTTCAAGAAGGTAGATTGCAAGGAGATGGCAACGTAGAGAACTATTTCCTGCAATTTAGCGGTTTGGAAGCTTTTTCGACAGTTTGGTGCCTGAATTTCATATCATGATTGTTTCTTCTGGGAGTTGGTAGCCGTTCGTCCTAATTCGACAAACAATTTTCTTATCAGTTACTTAACAGGGTCTAAAAATCTACTCTTTGCTTAACTTCTTTACCAGTGCTAAGACTATTTTTTGTATCTGCTGGTGTCTTGTAATCTAGTGACTGCCCATTAAATACAATTCAATTCAGGTTTTAACTAAAACACTGACGCGTTTCGACAGCAACACTGTCATTATCAAGGCGATAATATACAGGCTGCTTTTCAGTTCTGGGGTTCTCTGCCGTGTAGAAAGGTTGTGGTACTTGACGTTTCGATCATCTTGTCGTGATCTTCTTCAGAAGTGAAGTGACTGGTTGGTTGAGGATCGGGTTTATATATAGCCGTGCGTTGCGTGAGGCGTGACCGTTCCGGTCTGTTAAAGCGTGTTCGTAGTTCCTCGTTGCGGTTGGAAGAATCCTTTCCAAATACTGGGTAGCTGTAGTCCGTCTTCTCTGCTGATGTTGTTCGGATTCTTCTGTATTTCGATGGCTTCTCTGTAGAGTCTTCTCCAGTAATGTGGTTGCGTTGCTAGTTTCCTGCATTTGTCGAAATTGATTCCGTGTTTGGTGTTTGTAGAGTGTTCTGCTATTGCTGATTTGACTATATATTCGTACTTAGTATCTCGTATATGTTCTCTTAACCTGGTGCTGATGTTTCTGCCTGTTTGTCCGATGTACACTTTTCCTCAAGTGCAGGAAATCTCGTAAACTCCTGGCTTTTGGAGCGGAGGTGTAGGATCTTTAGGTGAAGGTAGTTTGGTGGATAGTTTCTCAGGAGCGTTGAAAATTACTTGACCTTGTGTTTGCATAGTTTTCTTTCGATTTTGTCCGTACAAGGTTATACGGACTGCCCAAGATACACAAAGAGGGAAATCCGATGAGACCTATAGTATCAGCAGTGGGATCCGCTACGCATCCTCTAGCCAAGTACCTGGCCAAGAGCCTACAACCGCTGGTGGGGGAAACAAAGGCGTACATCAAGAACTCTGCTCACTTCTTCGAAAAAGTGAAGGATATAAAAATGGAGGAGAACTACGTTCTAGTCAGCTTCGACGTCAAATCACTGTTCACGAATATCCCAGCAAAAGAAGCCATCAACATCATCCGAGAACGTCGCCAAAAAATTAACATGGAAGATGACATCGTGGATTTAATAGAACTTTGTGCTTCATTAACTTACTTCCCCTTCGATGGAAAATTATATGAACAAGTAGAGGGAACCGCCATGGATTCACCACTGCCACCAGTACTAGCAAACATCTTTATGGAAACATTTGAAGACACCGCCATCGCATCTTGTGAACTTAAAACGAAGTGCTGGTACCGATACGTCGACGATACCTTTGTTGTTACCGAAGTTTATGGAACACCTCAACACACAGCAATACAATTTACTATGGAACTGGAGAAGGATGGCAGCCTACCATTCTTAGACGTGCTTTTAAAGAGGAAGGAAGATCAAACTTTGTGTGTGGTGTACCGTAAACCGACCAACACAAACCGCTACCTCAACGCAAACTCTCACCATCAGCCAGCACAGAAACGCGGTATCCTGAACACACTAGTACAGTCTTCGAAATAAAAGTAAAATATGAAAAATGGAAAGATATTGATTTTATTAAACTTAAGTTCCAAATATTTGCGCAAATTCCTCTTCTATTATAGTAGGAGAGGAATTATATATTATCGGAAATAGTGGTCTTTTGGACGGCGATCTGTTTGGGTCGAGCTCGTTTAAATGGTCGATCAATGGGTTGGTGGAGGTAGCATTGTTAGCATTTTGTTTTGAAATATTTCTAGCTTTTTCGAGTGGCATTTATCTAGGCTATTCCTCTTCTTCTAATGCATATACATATGTATAAGAAACAAGCTATTTCTTATATTGAGACATTCCAATAAATTCGTTTAATACAAATTGCAGAAATAGAATAAATATCTTTTCAAGTTTACAATTCTGATGAGTGTGACGGAGGCTATGTAGTAATGGAGGCTATGGGGTAAAAATGGAAGTCTGATCGTATATATAGACTGATCTAAATTTTTAACCAGATCTTGGTTATGGGGTACCAGTAGTGGGTATACATTTAATTAGGTACACTACAAAGAAAAATATTCACTACAAGTAATGCAATCCATACGCTATTGGAGACGAATCATTCTGACAGTAGAATCTTCACCGTTTCAATGACGAGATCACTTATAACATAGATATATTAACCGCTGATTATGTAAACACAGAAACTGCTACGGGCTCTTAGCCATTCTAATATGGAAGAAAACCAGAAATCCAACACATTAGCAAAGAAATGCTCTAAATATAGCATATGGGATAACTTGAGAAGCTAAAAAATAGGATATACGAGGGAGCGTTTTTATATTCGCGGAATGGGGGATAAGGGGTGGAAATAAAAAAACCAAATTATTTTTCTTTTTCAATATATTCACCTGCAAGACGGATACATTTTTCACATCTTTAATTAATTTATTTATAGCCTCATAAAAAAAATGATTTCTCTTTATCTGCAAAATACGCCGAAACTGCCTCCTTGACTTCATCATCGGCAGTAAATTTTTTACCCCGCAGCTCTTTTTTCATTTTCGGAAACAGGTAATAATCACTCGGGGCCAGGTCTGGGCTGTAGGGTGGGTGATTCACAATTTCGAAGCCCATCTTATGCAGGGCAGCTAACGCAACGCGGCTCTTGTGGACGGGCGCGTTGTCGTGCAAAAGCAGCACACCTTTCGTCAATTTTCTCCGTCTTTTATCTTTAATGGCTTCTTTTAGTCGCTCTAATATTGAAGCGTAATATTCTCCGGTTAGAGAAACACCTTTATCTTTATAATCAATCAACAATATTCCTTCTGAGTCTCAAAATACCGTTGCCATGAGTTTCCCAGCTCGGGTCGTCTTCAAGGGATTCCCTTCCTTGTTTAAATAAACTATGCCACTTGTACACCATGGCTTTTCCTGGACAACAGTCGCCGTAAACCAATGACATCTCATTCATTATGGTCGCGACTGATGCCTGGTAAGGAACTTTATAACGGCACGATATTCGATTTTTTCCATATTTCACTTTTCACTCCTGATTATGTTACTTGGTTGACGATAGCTCAAAGACTAACTGTCTAATAACAATGAAACTTCTACAACCCGCTCATTCCGCGAATATAAAAACGCTCCCTCGTAAGTAGAGGGTCAAATCCCATTTGCTGAAGGTGTGATATAGAAAATGCAATTTTGTAACTAACTTATATCAAACAGACAGTGTTGTAGTCCGAAGCAGCAGACGATAACCTAGAAACACATCAAGGAGTCGCTGCTTTGCCGTTGGAGAGAGCATTTTGAATTGCGTTTCCGTGTTTGACATGACTAATTAGCAAATTACTTCCCACGTAAAATTCACAATATTATAAAGCGGATTTTGTTCCGCATCGCGTAATGGTAGTGGCTGGATCTCATCGTAGACGCGTTTGTCTGTACTCTCCAGCCGTATTACGGACTTTAACTTTTCTCCTAATCGTAATGTAATTTTTAACCTTTTTCCTGGAATTCAGACTAAACTAGTTTCCGTGTATACGTACTTAGCGCGAACGGCTATCCAGTTAGGAAAAAGCTTTTAGTCGATATAACGAGAGCAGCTTATATAAAGGATAATTATTGTGTCTTTGTATGTACATACATAGGACGAAACAATTTCTATTTCGCAGAAAAATCCCTGGAAAGTTTAGACGTCTGTTTTTTTGTATCTTAGCTTGAATTCGTTTGATGTCATCGTTAAATTCCTGGTCACACAAAAACAGAAATACCATCAGATTGATTCGATGACCTTTCATCATCCTTTCCATTTTGTTTCCGTTATCGTCCTCGTATTTAGACAAGAAAATAACTCACCTTTTCTGCTTGCACGTCGTCTTTTCGTAGAATTCGGTAAGATATCTATCCACCTATATACCTTCGCAAGCGGCTTAGAGAAAGTAAATAAGCTATAAAGAAAACACACGAAGATTTATCAAGTTGTAGTAGTAGAAGAGGAGCATCAAGCTTGGAGAGGACGTATTATGCTTGCGGTATTGGTTTCCAACAAACAGTAATAACAAGGATTTTTAGTATAAATATAACTTTCGAAACCCTGGATGCTCAGACCTGAAGCTCGAAGAAAAAGGGAGAATCTCACAGTCGGCGTTGTCGTCTTGGGATTCAGCCGCAGATACGTTCTAAATAAAATACTGCGATTTCATTGCCGAGTTGGTGTAGTACAAATAAACGGAAAACGCAATAGTAGAGGTACACTCTATATATATAAGTGTATACACAGGCAAAAAGGAAGGTGTATATAATTTATGGCGGAATTGTAAATTTTATTTCGGATAGAAATATCCGTCGCCATTAAAACTTTTTCCAGCTGCGAACTTTTTAATAATGCGCTTCGGCTTCTTACGTACCTACCTAGTTCTATAT
Organism: Holotrichia oblita; assembly: GCA_023690525.1. Classification (NCBI taxonomy): domain Eukaryota; kingdom Metazoa; phylum Arthropoda; class Insecta; order Coleoptera; family Scarabaeidae; genus Holotrichia; species Holotrichia oblita. The sequence continues at coordinate 79,392,690 of CM043022.1, read as the reverse complement.
AAAAGTTTATGATTTATATCCTTTTAAGTTTCAAATTTTAAATTTTTACTCGCATAGGATAATAACCGCGACTAATTTGACTGCGGTTACGGAATCTACAATAGAAGCGTATGGAATTTTTCATGCTACGTTATCTCCTAGATTAAAACGGGTGTAATAACCTTTATCTTCGTACCCATTAAGATTTTTCTTAGTTGCCGTATTATTAGCTGGCGCAACTTTATTATGATATTGCTGATTTTTCTTGAAAATGAAATTTTGAAAAATATGTATTGACAAAATGTTTAAACAGAAAGTCTAAATTCTGTATACAAAGTGTTTATGATTAAACTAGAAGCAATCTTTCGAAAATCTTTCCCTGAATTGCTCAAGCAGCTGCCGGGTAATAGACAACCGAAGAACATATCATGAGGCATACAAGCTCGTTGCACAGCCTTCGTTGACTTTGCTAAAGCTTTTGATACCATGCAGTATAAACTACTGCTTGGTGAAATTGGCAGATCAAAGATATAAGGGAGGTATGTTTGGATTAGGTTACAAACTACTAAATACAAAGACCACAAAAGGTGTTTTCAATGCTGTTATAGGTAGTAACTAGGATACCATTGGTTAGCATCTTTGAACAAATGTTGTTCATAATTTATATCGATCGTATGTATTGGCACTTGACTGAAAAATGATGTTTGGATTGTAGTTTATGCTGAGGGCACTACATCATCATTTAAGAGAGCAAAAATACAGGACACAGAATAGATTTCACTAACGAGTTCAGATTAGATTATACAGGGTGTCCTGTATCGTTATATTCAAATTTTAGGAGTGTAAAGTAGATCATTTCAAAAATAATAATCCAAAAGTCAATAAATTTTGATTTTATCAAAAACAGATTATGAATGTGATTGTCAGATAACAAAAAATGTAATTGTTAAAGTCAATAAATAAAATTTTATCTTAAAAAAATGAATACGATGCACGTGTCGTAGGGCAATGTGGTGGTGCCCCATCCACATGAAACCACATGTCTCGTCGAACATTCCAGTGGGGCATCCTCTAAAAGACCTGGAAGTTCGTCAATAAGAAATTGAAGGTAATTGTCCGCATTTAACTTCCCAGGAAGAACGACAGGACCAATCAACAAGTCATCGATTAGGGCCACCCAAACGGTAATGGAAAATGCATGTTGAAATTTAGATGGGCGTATAACTTTGGGATTTTCTGATGACCATCTCTGCAGGTTTCTCCGATTTGTAACATCACTTCTCTTGAATGTAAATTCATCTGTCTAGAGCACTGTTCTGCAGAAATTAAAATCAAGCCGTGACTGCCTTAATATCCAGGTAGAATAAACTAGAAGAGCATAGTGGACTGCCTCAAGCAAACCGTGGCCCCTGCGATAGTGATCTGGATATATCATAAATGAATTTCCAGTACTCTTTTTTGTAGATTTGCAAGAAATTACTGTATGCACTACGGCACGTGTTTATTTATTTTAGGATAACATTTTATTATGCGACGTTAACAATGGCATCTGATTGTTATTGAATCGTATAATTTTTTTAAATAAAATCAGTTTTTATTGACGTTAGGATTATATCTTTTTCATGATCTGATAATCACATCCATAGATCTGCAACTTTGAAACAAATAACAATGAATATACAGTCTTGGCCAATTGTGTTAGACAGCCTTTACTTTCATAGGTTCGAATGGCGCTTCCGGCTGCTTTTTGGTCGATTTGTTGACGATCCACTATTCATATCGTTGCAAGGTGGTACGAACCGCACATCGCGAATACTTCATTATTCGCGCTATAGCGATTAAAGTCTTACTTTGTGTCTTAAGTAGGAGTGTTTGCCCATGTTCTACTTTGGTTAATTCACAAACTTTTGGCATTGTTTCACTAAATTAAGTTTAATCCATAAAAATGAAAGTATCCAACACAAAATATCCTGGTTATAAAGTCCTAACACATACCTCTCTCTCCAATCGCGTCGACAATACACTAATATTTAAAATTGAAACATTGCTGCCTGCTTACCTATTGTCCCAAAGTAAGCACTAAATATGTAAATTAAGTATAAATTCCATGCTAATTTGCTTGGAAGTGTAATACTACTTATAATAATGGGGTTTTATGAGGGTGTCTAAGGGTCATATTTATAGTCCGTGCTTGAGGTTGTGTCGATGCTTGAGTATGCGATTTTGACGTAAATGTCATTAGAAAACTGTCAAAATCGCTTGCTCAAGCATCGACACAACCTCAAGCACGGACTATAAATATGACCCTTACACATTTGGCCAAGGTTGTACAAGTTTTGCGATTTTATTACTTGAAATGAAGTCTCCTTTACACATAACCATACGGCACCTTGTACAAGGCAAATGTGTCAAAATTACTTTCTAAAACATCAGCACAACTTTAAGCTTGAACTATAAATCTGGAGTTTATTTAAAGAAAACTATTACAACGAATCATTTTTGGACGATACTCCTCTGAAATCGTCCAAAGTAGCCAATTCTTATTGGGCCCTCTTCCTACCTTTTCCTTCATCTATAATTTCTGAAATTGCATTGACAGAATTTTGATAGATTCTGTAGATGGTAGATTGTGAGATACCTAGTGAACATCCATATTTTTCCTGGTTAACCTATAAATTTCTATTTCACGTGCTCATGAGCTGTTAATTGCTAGAATAGGGATTTTAGTCCAGGTTTTACTGAAACAAATACATTTACTAACATGTATGTAAAAATATATTAGTACAAAAAAATTAAATATTGTAAATTTTTGAGAGCTCCAAATAAATAACGTTCTTGCATCAGGTTCTTATTTCCACCGAAAGTAGCATAGTAACAAACCAGTAATTGTCTCGTACCAGATATTCTTGCTTTATTGGGACTTTGTGAAAAAAATAAATGGCGGGGACTGAGTGCTTCGAAATTGCATAGTACATACGGTTGCAAAAACAAAGTGGAACAGTATTAGTTTAGCTTCAACCCCCTGACATTCTCCGTCATTGGAATCAGACACATTGCTCAAGTTACACAATTACTTTTCAGGTGGCAGTAGGTGGTTATTACCCCGATAACCTGCCTTAGATACTTCCTATTATCGATAGTCCTTCCTATTATCCTAGTCCAGCTGGCAGATGGTCTTCTCAGGAAAGCCTCAGCGGTAGTTTATCGACTATCTGGTTTTGTTTTATACTAGAATGCTCAGCAACCTAGTCTAGTCTAGCTGTGTTTCGCACACCTAGCTCGTATAGTAGCATGAGATACTCAAGAATGAGTCCTGAAGTAATCTCATCGGATTCCAGTCCAATATGAGCTCGTTTGCAGTCTGTCACTATGAAGGTTCTATTATTCCTCTTCAGTAGCAAATAGTGCAGTAGCTATAATTTTTGTTTGTAGTATGTTAACGTAGTTCTCGTCTGCTGGTCGCGACAAAGCCCGCAATTTCCCACCTGTTACAATTGCTGTTGTTTCATAATGGGTTTTGTAGTAGAGCGTTTACAACTAGGCACCATACGAAAGCTTGGTGGACGCATTATTCGAAATTTATTGTAGTAATACTTAACAAGATTACTTGTTATGTTATCTAATTTTTTTTTCTATAACGAAACGTTCATTCTGGCAGCTGCCTGGGAAATTTATTTCTTGTGTTAATTTCTAAAATTTAAAAAATATTAAAATAGATAACAAATAAAACACTTGGTATTGTTTATTTATTTCTTTGTTATCTATTTTTATATTTAGATAAAATGTTTCACCAAGAGATTTCCATTACTTCGTTTAATTATTTCTAAAATTTAATTATGCTCCGCTTATTATATATTCATAAAATTTGTAACGGTGTTTCTCGTATTGAATTCGTTGTTAAACCTAAATAGTTTACATGCAGCTAGAATAATTCTACGTAACAATTAAGTTTGACTTTAATGCAACCGTAACAGCGAAACAGAATTTCGAATAGCTCGACTGCATTAATCCCCCCCCTCTTCACCCCCCGTATTGTTAATTGAACTACAGGGAGCATAAATATCGTAGTGGCAATATTGACCGGAACAAACACCAAAGCGTTATATCTCGAATACCCCGGAATGAATAATGTCTTTACGCTGGCACTTGCATATTGTATCGGTTAGATTGTGCATGCATCCATTTATGAACGGTATGTTACGAGTAACGACGGAAAATACACTCAATTTATGCTACTTTCTATAATATGATAGTAAGTAATAACGCAATTCATCATTAATTCCACTTACGACCGTTTCATAGTCTCAGTTTCATTTCCTACTAGTAGATGTATCCACTTTAAATTGCATGCCTATCAAGTTTCGAGAGTAAAAGGCTAGGTAGCAACTCTACGCTACTATCTCGTTAAATCAATGTATTTAGATGCTCGATACTGTTAGCGAGTCGAACATCCTGTCAAAACATTACCGGCATGAGAGCTGCCGAACAAATTAGTGAAGAATTTGTCTAGTCGTGTTTGGATAGACGTAACCTAATGAACGTGGCTTTCAGTTATCACAGATTTCAGCAAAGCGAATACTTAATGCTGCTGCTTTCGATACTGATATAATCATTTATTAACTCGAGGATATAATTATATTAGCTGATACGAATTTTATAACTGACATAACAATCTCAAATGTTAGTATTTTGCATTGCTGTGCAATATAAAATCTGTATTTTAATACAGGGTATTACACACATTTTCATGTTTGCGGCTATTCCATGAAAGACGGCGATAACTACTATAAAGGATACGACGTCACGAATTCTAAAGAGAAGTAGACAATTCTAATAAATCAAGTCACCCACCTTCCAAAGACCTCTAAGAGGAGTCTAAGGTAGTTTGTGAATTTCATTTCGCAGAAATATATTTTTTTGCCTTCTTAAAAGCCATAGAAAGTCCTTTTATAAATTTTCAAATAGTACTCGTTCGAGCTTTTAGGTAGCTTTTATAAAACTATGACTCAAAGCTCGAACGAAAGCTCGCCCCGCAATAAAATCGTTGAGGACTTCATTCGCGCTAATTAATCCGACATCCTTTATTGCCCCCGCAGACACAAAACCCAAAACAGCGTTAAATCAAGCTTTAATTAGAGAGAACGTGCATGAACATAAAGCGCGTCGCTCCCTTACCATAAAACTACCCTTTCCCGCAAGTGGAAAGGACGAATAAGAAAAAAAAAACGCGGAATCTTAGTAATCGCGTCAAGCATTAACTCCAAAGAACGTCGCAGAATGTAAACTCGGTGGTGTGCTATCTTTGATGTCGCCCGGTAAGGCGTAATATGCAGCGTAAACATAGGAAAGCGAGGGGGGAAGATCTTCCTTAATTGGCTGGCGTTCTTCCATACACGCCCTGGATAGCTAAGGGTTAATTACTTTTTGCGTTTGATTATCAATTAATTAGATAATCCGGTTACTCGAATTCAGATCTATAATTAAGACGAATTATTTCCAATTTACTCTATACTCTCGCGCGAACTACCGAAGAGTAACAAGAGGATGTGAGAGTAAAGAAGCTGCTATCTTAGAATAGCGTTGGTATATTAAGGTAAGACGACGACAAGCGATTTAGTCAACAATTTAATAAAGCCGAGGAGGTAAGGTATCGTGACATTAATCTCGTCGCAAGAGTTACTTGATTACGGTGGAAAAACAGGAATTTAATGTTTGATTCTTCGATGCAATAGCTATGTTTATCATGACGGAATTTCTGTTGAAATTGCAAATATTTAACACAAATTATTTACTGTTATCCACGCGCAAAACTCACGGCATGCTAACCTGTTTAATATTCAGGAAACAAACTCCAATTCTGGGCAGCAGTAACAGCTATAGCTAGGATCCTCTCAACTTTGCGGACACCGCATTATCAGTATACAGGATATTAATGTGGTGTATAGCACGCTTGGGATGACGGTAGTAACCCTTCACGAACTAATCAAGACTTCAAAGGCCGCTGTGACACTACAAACAGAAGTATTCAGACCAGACGTGTTTGTGATGTCACGTCTTTCTTCATTCAGGATTATATTAGATACAATATGTTCGTAACAATTAGCAAGTAGTTTAGATGAAAGTAACTGGAGATTGTGTTAAGCGAAAGTTTTTCATTGCCTAAAATGATGTATGTTACAAAATTAGGGGATGTAATCCTTTGGCAACTAAAATGATGTAAAGCGTCCTTCGGTTTCACAATTTACTTTGAATACAAAGTGAGATATAATAATCCTTTCTGAAGCTGATTCTTTTCACAATGTCGAAACATTGATATTTTCAGTCAGCAATTTTTGGATAGCATTTAGTCACTTTTATTCTAAAATCGCCTTTAGTGTGAACACTTTAGACAATGAAATGATATTCAGTAAATAATCATTTAGAAAAGATTGTTTTACAATATCTGGTTTGCTAAATTAAAAGGAGTAGAGGAAGAGTATTTATACTCGTTTGATTTTCCCGCACTAGTGCCAATACAATATGAGAAGCATGACAAAAACAGCACATTCAATAGGGTTGGATTCTAAGCCCTTTACCCCTTAACTTCTCCATGTTGTAGGGGACCTTCTCCGTTGCATTTTACGATAGCACTTGTATCATCAATAGAAACGTGCAGGAATAGACCTAATCTTGGGTAAAGTTATGACCAATAAAATAAAAGAAGCATGAATAAGCAAACACGTTCAATAAAAAAGATAAAAAAGGGAGGCAGAGGGGAAGTAAATGGAACATCACAACAAAAAGTGACTAGCCCTTTACAAAACAGCACATTCAAAATTCAGCCATTAATTACTTTGCATCTTAACTAATCTCAATAAAATAAAAGAAGCATAAGCCAAACACGTTCAATAAAAAAGATAAAAACATAGTGTTGTAGGAATACAACATACCGTAAATCACTATGTAGCAAACTATAGGTATATAAAAATATATTTATGATTCTAGTAGGTTCAATTTAGTGTGAAAAGGGGGCACTCTCTGCGGTTTGTAAGACAATATCGTGAGTACAGTATTTATTTATTTAGCATGAATGAATTCAACATCCTTTAGAGATGGAGTAAATCAATACTAGTTTCTCGAAATAAAAATATAATGTTACAAACAAAGGTAAGTAAGTAATATTATTAGCTTACAACTACGAAACAGGATTAACTCACTCTGAAAAATCATCTATGATTCTTTGTTGTTTTTCTGCAACATCATACTAACCATGAAAGATTTACTATGAAAAAAGAGGATAGAGGTGCTAGCGTAGAATTTGTTGGAACGTGTGATGAAGTAGAAATATCGCGTATAGAGATTCTATGGCATGGATAGATAATAAACTAGTGACTTTGTTATCAACATTTGCCGGAGTACAACCAATAACTTCGCTTGAACGATACGATAAAAGAAAGTAAAAAGATCGTTACAAATCGAACAAAAATATTAATGAGAAGCAGAAAACGGTATTTTCGTTTATTCTATCCTCGTTTGGACTTGACAGTTGCGAATGCGGATTGTTGTTTAATTTCGTCGATATCAACAGGAAGCGGTGGTATGAAAACTTTGTCTTTTACATAACCCGCTATAAAGAAAATAAGAAATAGTCGCAGGGCGTTAGATCTGGACTACGAGGTCTTATTCATCGCTTAAGAACAACGTTTTCCTCACTTGCATGACCGATCCATCGTCTAGGAAGATGTTCATCCAGATATTCTCTGACCTGTAAGTGCCACTGAGGCACAACAGTAACAGAGTTTGTTTTGGCTAATTCAAGAACACAATAAGCTTTCTCCACTTTAGTAGCGGCCATTTTGCTAGACTGGTCATTCTTAGTTGTTGTAAAGATTTATGAGCGCAGTCAGATGGAGTTCCGAGGCACAACAGTAACAGATAATTCAAGAACGACAATAAGCTTTCTCCACTTTAGTAGCGGCCGGTGGTTTATCAGTTGTTGTAATGAATTAAGCGATTAAGCGCTGTATAAGCTGTAGTTTTGACAGCTAAAACGTGTGTAACATCAGCAAATTGTCATAATTATGACAGTTTGACAGGTTTTAGCTGTCAAAACCACAGTTTATACAGCGTGTCCACCACGTCGAGTGACTGCGCTCATAGTCGCTTAGTTTACCTACTGCAGTACCAACCTAACAGTTGTGCCAACATATACTTTAAGAAGTTCCCTATAAACCTATATCACTTACTATATTCAAATACACCAGTCTGATTTTTAGATTATTGAAAGTGTCTATTTCTTTTGTAATAACCCTGTATAATTATTTGTTGTTTCGCCTTGAGAGTGAAGGCAGAGACTGGATGAGCCGTCTAGTCACTGGAGATGAGTCCTGGATATTTGAATATGATCCCGAAACCCGTAAACAAAGCCTACAGTGAGTGGAAGAGGGTGGGGATCGCCTGACGAAAGCAAGGACGTCAAAATCACGGCTGAGGACAATGCTGATCATTTTCGTCGATATTCATGGGATTATTCACCGGGAACACGTCCCTGAGAGCCAGACGGTGACTGGAAAGTTCTACGTTGAAGTCTTGGAGCGGCTGTGACAGAGTGTTGTCCGTAAACGACCCGAACAGGTCGCAAACGGCTGGAGTGAATATTTGGGGAAAAAATATTCCAATGTTACCGTATCCTCTCTACAGCCCCGATTTGGCGCCCCTGTGACTTCTTCTTATTCCCTAAAATGAAGAGTCACCTCAAAGGCTGCCATGGTGGGTCCATGGCAGCGTAAAGGCCGTCAAGGAGGCTGCGACCGTCGTCTTGAAAGGCCTAACTTCAGAAGACTCTCAAGGTTGCTTCCAATCATGGGAGAAACGTTGGAAACGTTGTTCTGAGTTAGGAGGGGATTACTGCGAAGACCGTTAATAAAGCTTTCCCAAATCGTTAGGAAATTTGGTCATTCCAGGCAAAATTTTTTAAAGAAAAAGTCAACATTTCCTAACTCTTAGGGAATATTTCGTTATAGTTAGTGTTCTAGATAAATGATTGAAAACACGTTGTTTATAAGGAATTAATTTATATTTCGAAAACTTCAATGCATTGCAGAATACATTTTGAAATTATTTCGTTATATTTACAGTTATTTGACAGTTAGTAAAATTATTGAAAATTGGAGGAACATTATTAGAACCATGAGAAACATTTTGGACCTCAACCTTGTTGGTAAAAGATTCTTCGATATATCCTTCAGCACCGTTGGATGACTTCCATCCGCCATGCCTCTTTAAACTAGTTATGTCCGCACCAGAGTCAACTAATATTGTTGCAGAAGACCGGCGAAAGCAGTGACCAGTATATTCTGTCGCATTTACCAAGTTCAAATAAGTAGGAAATATTTTAGGCATTTTTCTAAACTGATGTATTCCTATCACTTATCTACAACCCTTTCCGCTTTGATATTTAAAGAAAAATCGCTCACTGTTCATATTTTCTGGTCTTAACGAAACATACTTCCGATAAACATTCAAGTACTTCTGATTAACTACAAATGATCTTGGTTTGTTGGTCTTCAAATCAGGTGTGCTAATTAAAAACTTAGATTCAAGGTCTTCTACACGCCCCAGTAACACCAAATATTAAAGCCACCTAAAAAATAAATAAAATTGAAAAGGAGTACTAGCTGTACAACGTTAGGTGTAATGGGAATTAATGGGATTGCAGCTATTGGCGTTAGAATTAAGAAGACGTGAACCTTTTTTTCGTATCTAAGCTTTCGCTAATTCTTTATTAGCTTCTTCAGAGAACAAAACTACAAATAAAAACAACAAAAGTTGTGAATTAAAATTCGGCTATTCTTAAGACGAAGTAAATTATTTAACTTACATGGTGATAATTAAAGTACGGCAACATCACGAGACTCATATGCAGTTAATCAACATCTGGTAACATCAATATCAAACATCAAACAACATATTTAAAATATTAACAACGCTAATTAAAACTAGAAAGTGTAACGTTTCACGAGGACTAACAGTAAGTGAGGTTATAGTAATCGCAAATTTCCCACCAAAAGTTGGGGAATTGATGTTATCAAGATAGAGACAGGTGAAAATCTTAGTGGACAATTGAAGTGTATATACAATGTTGTACAAAAGTATTATAGTAATTGACCTAAAGTTACTTGAATTATTTATAAACATTTCTGGGAATTCTAAATTGTTAATAAAAGGATCAATATTGATCAAATTATAATATATAGTAGAATATACAAAGATTATAGAGTGAAAATCATTAATCTAAATTAAAATTAGTTAATGAACTAAGTTATTTATTTTTAGTTTTATTGTAATGATGTTTATCTATGGACAATATGTAGGAGTAAATCGCACTGTCCTTTGAATGTGAAACATTTCCAGGAATGTACGAGTCGACCATTTGTTTTCTTTTTCCAAAATAAGCACGTTGTCAAAGTCAAACGTATGTTTCAACGATGTGCTATGTTCACACAATGCTGTCTTCGTGGATGAGTGTTGACAATCCAAACGATGTTGTCTCATTCTTCTGTCCAGATATTGGGAGGTTTGTCCGATGTATACGGAGTTGCAATCTTGACAAGGAATACAATAAACCAAACCAGATTGTAATGGTTTTGGGGTGGGAGATTTCCCATTGGAAAATAAGATATTCAACGTTTTGATGTTGTAATAACCTAATTTGATTGGTAAATCCTTAAAGAAGGAAGATATTTTTTGAGTTAAACCATCGATAAAGGGAAACTTACAATACGTGATGACCTTGTTGTTGGGGGTGTTGTTGAGAGGGGGACTGTTCAAGGAGGTCAAAACATCGTCAGTAGACTCCTCATTGATGTTGCTATTAGAGACCATAAGTGGTGTGTTGTGTAATAAGGAATTCAACAATTTTTTGGGTACCCATTATTTGAAAAAATGCTGTTTAGTCGGGATAAGTTCTTTTCCCTAAAGGGGGGGTGTGAAATTTTGATAACTCTATTTTTGAGGGCTATGACATTGTTTAACTTCATATTAATCGAATGATTAAGAATTAAAGTTCATATATCTTCCAGAGAAGGTTGGTTTAGTATACCAGTCCAACATAAGAGATTGATCAGTATTTCTAATTAGTATGGTATCCAAAAACGGAAATTTATTATTCGTTTCCAGCTCAATCGTAAATTGTAAAGAGTTGTTATAAGAATTAGATACATTAAGGATTGTAGCGGTATGGTCTAATGGAACAGATGTGATAATGTCATCAACATATTTGTAGATGAACGGTAATTCAAATGGTAGTTTTGGGATGCATTGAGAAAGGAGTTCATCCATAACAATACAGGCAATGATGGGAGATAATGGACTACCCATTGGCGTACCAAACTTTTGTTTGAAAAATTGACCATTAAATGTGAAATTGGAAGAGTCAAATAAAAATTTTGTAATTTCTATGAAAGAAGTTTTGTCTATTTCAGTATGATCAGAAATTAACTGCCAATCCCTATCAATAATATTTATGACAACCTCCAACGGAATGTTGGTAAATAGAGATATTACATCCAGGGAGACAACAACATAATTTGAAGGTAAAGTGATGTTGGGAACAAGTTCTGCAAAAGTGAAGGTATCCTTTATATTGTAGTCTGTATTTTCACCGAAAGCCCTTGTGAGAATGTCAGTCACAAAGGAAGATAATCTATATGTTGGAGAGCCAACGAAGGAAACTATAGGTCTGACAGGGTAACCAGTTTTGTGTACTTTTACCAGGGAATAGAGTTTAGGACAAATGCCGTTATAGCAAGTTAAAGTTTTTTGAATGTGTTCATCAATATAATCCTTTTTTTTGAGATTCTTTACGATGTTGTTGTTTAATGTTTGTATTCTGTTTGTGGGATCCTTGACCAAGGGTTCATAAACTTCGACGTCATTAAGAAGTTCGTCAACTTTATTGACATATTGGGATTTTTTGATCAGGACAGTAATTTGTCCTTTGTCTGCAGGCATCACCATTAGGGAATCATCATGAGAAAGATCTTTTTTTAATTTGTGTAAGAAGGTTGTGCACACGGACTGTTGTTTAAATAAATGTATAATCTAAATAAAAGTTAAAACCTTGTAAATCACCTTAATTATTAAATAGTCTCCAGAGCTTCCTGGATAAATTGTTCGATTTCTTCCTTCATTAAAATCTTAGATTTCTTTGCCCTATAACCTTGAGCTTGCCGTTTCAATAAAGAATGAAGTTTTGAATATGTAGATATATCTACATTGTGTTTCATTGCAAGAGTTGACTTCAGCATTGAATAATTGGCCCATAATGTTGAAAATTTCATCTTTAAACAAACGTTTAGACAGTATGCTATTACAACATTTTCCGAGAACGAACTAGTGTTTTTACCATTGCGATAGTCCATAATACGTTTTATATGCATATTCGTACTTTTCTCTTGATTTCTTTGGCAGTAATTCTAATGAAGCACTATTCACTGCCTCAACCAGCTTTGGAGGAGCCCCAGATATGGAAAATTCATCATCACATCATTTTACACTGTTTTGTTTTCGAAAGCACCAGCAGTTAAATTTATATGCGTCAAGTTTGACAATTCAAGATCAATACGTTTCCATAGTAACGCAACCTCTATTACGAATTTCAAACACCATTTATTTATGAATAAAATTATTCGCGATTTTTTCAAAATTAATTAATATCTGTCGAATTTTAAACGATTTGCGTAAAGCTAGTATGTTTGCCTCGTAGGAAAAGCCACATTCCTGGACTCTGTGTTGCCGCGCAATCTTCACAGTCGTCCAGGAATGTTAGGCTTTTCTTACTCGGTAAACAATATACTATTGATTGCTAACTTGATTTGTCTGTGTTTTATTTTACAATTCTCAGAATTTAATTGCCATACCTCGTATGCCACTTTACAGCGTTGAAGCCACTACGGTTGCACAACGGATTGTACGACAGATCGGTTCGTCTCCACGGCGCTTTACATATTGATAATAGAACTAAGTTTCTTTTCAATCAATCTCATGTAATCTAGTGGCTGTGCAGTTAAGTCATTATTGATGCAGATATCGCTATACGTAGGAGTTGATTTTTAATATCATTATGGCTGAAATATACAGACTTGGCTTCAGTTGTTAACCGACCATTTTTTCTCAAACGAAATATCTTTGCTCTTATTTTTTATGTAATTTTGAATGGAATTTAGATGATGATTAACACTTGTGACATCAGTATAATCCTCATTTTGCTTGAGTGCATCACATGCAATAAAAGTTTTTGATTTAATAAGTCTTTAACAGTGATATCAAGAACTGTGGGCTCGTTGTATGTAACCAATTTCTTTTATCTGTATGTCTTTCATGAATCTCTTGAGCAATAGTTTCTTTTAGTTTTCTTTTCAGACCAAGGAAGATTAATCACATTACCAACTAAAGTATTATTGAATATTAATGTTTGTGGCTTCTGAAATTAATTACCCGCAATTAATCAATATCTAATGCTCTGATGAGCAAATCGTGTATTCATGCAATTTTATGCGCCTGCATTCCATGCATGTTAAATTGTGTTAGCTAACCGCAAATAAATGTCAATATCTTACTAAAAGCTAACATAGAGATAAAAGCTCATACTAAAATATCGCTACGATTTTACTACATTGCGGTTACGATAATTTTTAATAGTATATACAAATGGGGCAGCATCGTATAAAATACGTTTCATTCATGCAATAGTTGAAACGTCAGCTTCATTGCTGTATATTAGAATCTCGTGTGCCGGTTCTTCGGCTATTTTGCATACTACACGGGGTTCATTAAGGGAGAATTGCCCAAAATTTAAATGAATCTTCAATGACTTTCCGTAACGGCGCAGTTTGCTAGCGGATGGGCTGGCCCTTTTTACGCGCAATCTTTTTTTGATCAATAAACTTCCGGAAAGGCCCTGTATAATCGTTTCGATGCAGGTAGTATAAATTCAGGACGGCAAGCTCGCTCTATACAGGCAAACTTTACTTTCTTTGGACGCTTTATATTTACAGGTTTAGGTTGGTGGCAGTTTCCATTAATGAAGGGAAAAGATAAGGGTCGAAATTGAGGGTGTTTGAAAAAACAAGTACTTTGCGAGGATTATATTATAAAAAAAACTTAGACTCGAATGCCCACATTTTATTCGTACATTATAGAATTCTGATAAAATAGCTCGTCTCATATAAATCCGAAACTAGAATAAATCTCTATAAACTTCGAAAGAACAATAATAAACGACTTGTAATAAAGCCACAAATATGGTGATTATCAATACTTCCATTATTATGCTTAATGTATACTAAAAATGTACCTTATTCATCGAAATAATAACTAATGTTTTATTATATTTCCGCGTCGGTTCCATTACGAAACCAATAAATAATAAAAACAAGGCGGGTAAAAATACGACAGTCTCTGGCTTCTAAATAGATAGGACGGCTCATAGAAGATAGAGGCCCGGAAGGAATAAATAAATAAACAGGGACAATAGATCGCTGCGTATAAAAGAGTTTTACGAGATCGTATTTATTTCGCTCCCCCTTAAAATATTGACTGGTTGCGGACTTCCTTTTTCGAAGCGGTTCTAACTAATGAGACTAATGGAAATCCAGTAGAACGTACGGCATATTTACCCCGTCTGATCGGTATACGAAAGTTGAGTAATATGTCAACATCAATAAGTTTTATCATCCTAAATTATTCTTCATTATCTACTATCTCGTACCTGCTTGCTTCGGGCGAAAGCAGTCTCTTCCTCCTTTTCCTCACAGTAAAGGTATTATGGCTAGATCATCGATTGCAGCAGGCAATGGAGAAAGAGAGAAGGAACCTAGATAGATATGCGTATGGGTTTAATAAATGCTCGTGTGTATATTCCTCGAAGGCATGGATATATATTTATTTGTTCGCGACGGGAATGGATGTCTAATGAGTTTACGTATTATGGTGATGTAATTATTAGATACCAATAAATCATTTACGAGGTACGAGGTGATGTATTGGTTTGACATTAGCGCTATATAACTTATGTAATATGTGATATAATGTTGGGATATAAATAACTAGGATAGATTGGGAACGATTTGAATATACCTAGTGATTGTATTATATAAGATTTCTTAAAAAATATGGATTATTTTTGCACCATTATATTTTTTTAGATTGTTCAGAGTTTCGCAAAATTTTGAATTTGACACCTATGAAGTCTGTGTTCTTTTCCGTACTGCTAGAATCTTCTTTTTCACTGAAATTTTCTTTGATTATTTAAGCTTGATAGTTCAAGTCTGATTCTATGAAAATTTTTGGTTTGACGATTCCAAAGTCCACGGGGTACAAAACTATGGCACTTGAGTCAATCGTAGGTCTAGATCTAAGTCTTTCCAACAGGACGAACTTATTAAATCTTAGTACTGTATTGCCAGCAGCTGTTTGAGTACTGTTGGCAGGATAGCTGCTTTTTAATAATATGCTGTTGAAAATTTCTGTTAATAGACAGAAAAAGTACGATTTTTTCCACAAAGCTCCAAATACTAGTACTTCAGTGAAGCGTTTTATAACTTTGGACTTAGGAATCGTTTGCACTAGAGAAAATTTATTAAGAAGACTTACATCTTACTCAAATTTCTCCATTTTCTGGCAGTTGTCATATTTCAACACAACTTATAGAAGTTTCTTCAGCAGTGGAATAATCAGATTTTAGCCTTGAAAGAATGAATAAAGTATTAAATGCATAAAAAAAGGTAGATACTCAGTCCCTCCGCTTTCTATTTTGAAGAAATAACCTTTTTTAAGACCATATGAGGAGTTTCGTCGAAGAAATACTCAGATACAAAAAATTACTTTATATTTTGTTTAACATGAAATTGCGATAAATGAATCAAACTGCAGCAAAGTACATTTTTTTTTAAATTTCACCCCCATCGGACAATTCAAAACAAGAGAATTGTAAACTTCTGAAAAATACACAATGGTTGGTATTAGATTCATAATTCTATCGCTTAATGGTTAAATGGTTCAATATAAACTGTTTTTTTAAGCGACCTCATAAATAGAAGACTAGGAGATTTAGGTGCGAGGATCTTGGAAGCCAATGAATGAGATCACCGTTTCCAATCTAAGTCGCAATGAAATTAGTACTTATGGAGCCAAATAAAACATTGACAACACCAACACCACAACGTTTAACACACAACGGATCGATAGCCGCAATGGTTAGGCGGCTGACTATCGTTGTAGCATTACGATAGGAGCAGGGTTTCGATTCGCTGGAGGGACGGTGACATTTTTTCAAAGGGATGAAATCCGGATCGACTTACCATTCACTGTTGCGAGCAAAGTGATTAACAGCGCGGCATTATAAAATAGGCGCTATGATACTGTCACAAAGCCATTTGAACACAATCTACACCTACAAAACTACACCGCGAGAGTTGCATTGATACCCAGACAAGTAATACAGCTTACGGAGTCACTGCAACTAAGCACTCACCACACACAAAAAAATTATTATTATTCTGGACACGTGTTGCGAGAACTCACCGGCTATCATCATCAGACGTGTCCCAAGTAATTAATTAAACCCTCAGAGTCCTTGAAACCAAGTTAGTACGAGGGCAGAGTGTCGTCTAATAGATCATCAGAGTTAGTTTTCCAAAATTTCCAGGTACGTTCCAGCATTTAAAGGGTTAGGCAAACTTTGAATAGCTGAAGAATAGTTGAAGAATTTTGTTAATTCTGTTGAAGTAGTCAATGACAAAATACTAACCGCTCTATCCTCTCGTCCGATGACAGACTTGCTGTTAATAGTTTTTCAAACTATGTTATGCTTGCTTGGTTGCTGATTCTTCAAGTATTGTATCGATAATGGCAATTTCCTGTGTGACAGTGTGCTAATGATGTGGACATCCCCTATTCCAAATTTACGAAGTCGTCGAAATTGCATTAGCAAAACTTTGCGAGAGACTTTAGATATCTTGTATTGTATTCTTATCATGCCGCTCTAGTGTTGCCATGAATGTCAGAATTCTCTTCATTAGTAGCACTA